>CAVNYN010290645.1:0-39128 GCA_963692815.1 Nyctanthes arbor-tristis | reverse complement strand
CCCCCCCCCCCCCCCCCCCCCCCCCCCCCCCCCCCCCCCCCCCCCCCCCCCCCCCCCCCCCCCCCCCCCCCCCCCCCCCCCCCCCCCCCCCCCCCCCCCCCCCCCCCCCCCCCCCAAAGAAAAGCTACCACTTTTTGCATTTTGAAAATCTAGTTGAGCAAAAATGAGGAGAAAAAATGTGACAAAATTGACATGTGGGTTATGTGATAAGTGTTAATGTAAAAGTGATGTGATGTGTTGAAAAACAAGATTGTTCCATGTGTCAGTTTTATTAGATTTTTTGTATTTATTTTTGTTCAAATAGTATAACTCTTTTATTTTACTTTTGTCAGCGATTTTCTAGAAGTTGGGGATTCTCTTCAAATTTTGGACGGATTGCTAAATACCTATTCCAGCACAAGGATAATCTAGGATTTGACTCGTCAACAATTGTGTGATCGAATTAATTTTATTGATCTTTTATTCTTCCATTATTTATATAACTTATGTGCATCTTGAAATTATTATTTGATCAATTTAAACAAAGTGCACGTTGTTCGACAACGACTTTGCATTCAGTACCCAGCTATGGAGGTGGACTTTGAATTGAAGTTTGATTTGATGCACTTGCTTCCAAAATTCGATGGTCTAGGGAATGCAGACGCCCAAAAGAAGAATTCCATGCAGTGTGATCAAGTATGAAACCACAAGCGATAACTGAATAACATATCAAGTTGCGGGTTTTTCCATTCTCACTAGCCAATAAAGCAAAAAGATTGGTTATTCTATCTACCTCTAGGCGCTGCAACTACATCGATAGGGATGGTTAGATTGTTCTTTGATAAGTTTTTTCCCTGCTTCACGAGCTGCAAGTATAAGAAGGGAAATTTGTCTAATCAAGCAACGAAACGATGAAACCCTTCATAAATATTGGGAAAGATTCAAGCAACTATCTGCAAATTGGCCTCAAAAT
Organism: Nyctanthes arbor-tristis; assembly: GCA_963692815.1. Classification (NCBI taxonomy): domain Eukaryota; kingdom Viridiplantae; phylum Streptophyta; class Magnoliopsida; order Lamiales; family Oleaceae; genus Nyctanthes; species Nyctanthes arbor-tristis. The sequence continues at coordinate 38,176 of CAVNYN010290645.1, read as the reverse complement.
GGGATATCCAAACAGCTACTGATTCAATAATTATATGAAGCACTACTATCCATGGAGAAAAAGATGATAGATGCAGCCAGCGGAAGTGCTATAGTGAATAAAACCCTTACTGCCACTAGATAATTGATCTTCATCATGGTTGCCAAGTCAAAACAGTTTGGATTCATACAAGACACCCAGTGAGAAAGGTGAATGAGATAAACGTATTTTCTCCTAAAAATAAACTCCAAATTTTACCTCTCTTGTTCAACAAATGGCTATAGAGAATATGCAATAGGTTAAAGATTGTGAGATTTGTACTGCTACTAGGCATCTAACTAACATGTGCCCTACACTTCTAGAAGATTCTAGTGAGCAAGTTAATGCAGTTGGAGGATTACCAAGCAGACCACAAAGTATGGTCCCTATTCAAACAATTACAACCTAGGATGAAGGGAAACTTTACTTATGGGGCAAGACCACAATTCCAACAATTTCAGTTGTATCGGCCTAGACAACTGATTCCTCCACCACAAGAACCTTCTTCAAGTTTAGGTACGTCTCAAGAAGAAACTGTTAAATCAATTGCAACTAAAAAAAACAACTTCAACAAGAAACAAGATTTACCTTGGATAATCAAATGAGTCAGTTACCATCGATCGTGAATAGGTTGTAGTCTCAGGGTAAATTGCCTTCACAAACTATGTGAATGTAAAACAAAGTGCTAGTACATTTATCTTGAGAAGTGGAAAGAAGTTGAAAGAGCCTAATAAGATGAAGAAAGGCAAATCAATCAGCAAATAGATCTAATGTGTATCCTAAATGAGTTCTTGACGATGTTTTAGTGCAAGTTAATGAATTGGTTTTCCCAATAGATTTCTACGTACTTAATATGGAGAAAAGATTATTCTTCTAATTTGGCACCAATTTTGCGAGGCATGCCTCTTCTAAAAACATCTAGAACAAAAATTGATATAAATAATGGTACACTCACAATAGAATTTGATGGTGAAATTATTAAACATGATATTTATGATGCAATGAGATATCTTAGTGGTGTGTCTACTATTTATATTTTGGATATTATTGATCCTTTAGCACAAGATTTTTTTGAATTTTTCGATGATGATAAGCTAAATATTGCACTTAACAAGAATTTCACTCTTGAGGGATTACAGGAAATTATGAGGAAGTATATGTTAAACTCTAATTTGTAGGAGGCGATCTATGAATTGGTCTCACTTCAACCTATAAGGTATAATTTGAAAAAATAAAAACATGTAAGATATAATTTGTCTCAAATTAAATTGCCTGTTTCGCACACAAAAATTCTTCCTTCTATTGTGCAGGCACCAAAATTGGATTTGAAACTAGTGCTAGGTCATTTGAAGCTCATGTGCTTTGGAGAAGGAGAAACTCTTCTAGTGATTATCTCAAAAAAAAAAAGGGAAAAGAAAAAACTCTACTTTAGAGGAAGAAAAAGTAGTACGAGTGTTTAAATAGCACACAAAGGCTATTGGATGCACGATAGATGATATCAAGGGATTAAAGCCCTTCTACATGTAAGTCCAGGATATCATTGGAAAAGAATTGCAAGCCTTTAAGAGAAGCTCAATGTAGAGTCAACCCACTTAGGATGGAAGTGGTAAAGAAAGAAATTTTGAAACTCCTACATGCATGTATGATCTATCTAATTTCTGATTGTAAATGGATAAGTCCTTTTCAAGTTGTCTCCAAGAAACCAAGTATAAAAGTGGTTAGCAATTTTGAAGGTGAGGTGGTGCCTACTCGTGTTGAAAACGACTAGCGAGTGTTTATAGATGGAAACCATAAGCCATACACACGAAAATAGAGAATAACTAATTTGGAGATTTTATTCAGCAGTTAATTCGTAATATCTAAATTTGTGGAGTTGTGCTATTTAAACAAAAAGGCAAACAAAAATGTTTAATAAAACTGACACATAGTATGATCTGTTTCACATCACATCACTACTCCCTATCTAATCTGTATATCTAGTTACTTTTTAGTGGTTATTTAAAAATAATCAATATTTTCAATTATCACATGAATTAATATTAATTAGTTAAAATATTTAATCTAGTGTTACAAAAAGTTAAAATGAGATACAATGCACGTATGATAAGTTGTGATATATAGAAAATATTAACAAAATTTTTAACTTCAAAAACTTTTCCTTGACGTATTGGCCAATTGAACGAGTACTAGTTGTCTAGCTAGTTACTATTCATATATATATATATATATATACACATATATATAAGAGACTAAGTTTATTGAGTAGATAAACAAGGTTGATCCGATCTCTTCTATCTACGATGTTACATGTATCCCCATTCTTGACATCATCCAAACAAAATCATGGACTCGGTTACTCCTGAGCTAAATTTCAAGTTAGTATTTCTTCTTTCTTTTTGTATATCGAAAACAGCTTCTCCTTCAAATTTTCAACATCAATTGCTTGACTTCCTTGTACCTGTTGAATCCAAACCAACAAAACGATAGAAAAAATACTAGATATGACACATAAATAAAGGGGGTAACTTCTAAATTCTTGGTCTTTTCATAATAGGGTTCCTAGGTTTTGAGAGCTTTTAATTTGGTGTATTAATCTTTTCTTAGGTAGGTGTTCTCGACCTGGAATCTTATATGAAGTTTAGTAGAATGCATTAGAATATGTTAATCCTTAATTCAGTACAATGTACTTCATGTATGTAATTGTTTATGGATAATGCTAAACATCCAAGTCTCATGTCCGTCTCATATACAACCCATTGAATTACTCATATATTACGATAAACTGTAAATTATCGCGATATATAAATATTTCAATTCAATGAGTGGATACGAGATAGCTTGGATGTGCAGCATTATTTGTTATTCATATGTCATCAGTCACTTCAGATTCTAATGAATTTCATTAACTGATGGATCTACACGAATTTTCCTGCTCTAGTCTCAATCGAGTGCTACGAAGAATAATGTTACATAAGTATACCTGGAGATGCAAATTGTAGAAAATCCTTCCATCAAACGATTCAAAAGAAGATGCACTGAGTACAAGGATCCCTTCCTGCTCCAAATCCAGTATAGCTTCAGAAAACGAAACCCTTTTAATCTTCAAAGTCGATATCTGAATCACAACATCTCGATTCCCCATTCGGCTTGCTGAAATTGCTAACGCTAGTGAGCAAATTTGATGATCTGCAGTTGATCTTCTGTACTTATTGCTATATTGGATTGAACTTCCATGCCTGGAAATCTTTGCTAAAAGGTTTTCTCTCCTTTCAAGTTGCCTCTCGACTTCATTCTGCAGCTCTGGTATGTACTTTAACACTCGAGACACCGTCGAAGGAATGCTTAATTTCTTCTGCCAAAAAGGTGGTGTATATACTCGATTACGAAACTGTTAAATATGTTTGTCACATTTTATCAAGAATTGAAGAGTAATGATAAACTGCTATATTGGTTCACCAATTAATTCACCGGCTGTGTTTTAATATGAAGGGTAAAACTGCCAATTAAGGTATTTAAATAATTTGAGCTTTAGATATTTCAAGGTTAAAATTGTAAACCAATAAAGTGGTAAACCAACCTGGAGGTATAGCATTACTCATAATTGAATAAAGAATTCTCAATTAAGCCACATTTAAGCATTAGATTACACTAGACATCTTTATTACTCGCGATTAACACTTTTGAACGCGTCTTCACCTAAACATTAATATATTCAGACTCTTCGTCTTCTAAGGAATTTCCGGACCCTAATTATTAGTTGATTAATGGCATGCTTCTTGAACTAATTAAAATGTGAAGAAATAACTAAAAAGTACTATAAAACAATGACAAATTTGTTAGAAGAGAAACAAATTAAAAACTTGGGCCTTGTTTTCAAAATGTTTTTAATTCTCAATTTTCAAAAAGAACAAAAACTCGTTTACGCTTACATTTTCGAAACATTTTAAAGAAAACTCAAAACTGAAAGTTTTCACTGTAAAAAAAGAGATTAAAACACTGAAAGCCAGAAGAAAACAAAAATTCATTTTTTTTTTCCTTAGATTATTGGGTAAAGACAAAAAAGAAAACTATACAAACAAAGGACGCTAATAATCTTTTAAATATAGTTTTAATTTCGGTCAACCCTCCAGCATATTTCTTTATCTAAGTGGTATGTATTTCCACGGTTCATGTTTCTAAAACAGAAAATACTATTTTTAAGTAATCATTTAGGCAATTTTTTACAAAATATAGGTAAACTCTCAATCTTACCGCATGTATATTGTGTAATTGAGGAAAAATAATTTAAGGATAAAATGGTAAATTTATCATATTTTGTAAAAAAATACCTAAACCATTACTTACAAATATGACTCTTCTAAAACTATGGAGCGTGGCTAGCTATGTGATCCAACTTATATCATGGGGCACTAGAATATTAATTCGGAAAGATATCAAGTATATTCTCCAAGTTAAAGCCCGGGTATACAACTTCTTTACATATAAAAATTACTTGTCATATGTATTTTCATCTCGGTGAAAATATATATATCCTATCTAGACATACAAATTCGCATGTTAAAAATACGATTTGAGCAGAGCACTAGATATTAAAACATATAACATATAGACGAGAAAATCCAACAAGGAATACCCTCGAGTGCAAGCATCATATTATTATTATTATTATTATTATTATTATTATTATTATTATTATTATTATGAATAAAGTAAGAAACTAACATTGATGGTACGTACCATTTGATCTTTTGCCGGAAGCAGTGACCGGAGTGTAGAATACAAGGCATTAATTCTTTTCCGGCGATCCCGTTCGCTGGCGTTATGGTTGAGTTTCTTCACCTTCTTCGAATCTCCATCGAAATGCAATGATTCCGTGCTGTTCAAAACTTGTACTTGAGAAGAAGGAGACTGAAGATTAATGGAGTGATCATCTGATGTTTCTGTATTCTCTCCATACAAATTATTTTCTTGTTCATGTCTCGATGGATAGTCCAAATGCCACCCAAAGTTGGTAAATTGAGGGCATATTTCCAGCATTTTTCAGTCAATTTGGAGTGGGATTTGGTCCTTAATTGTTTGATGAGAAAATCATTGAAGTTCATTAGTTAATCACAAGCTGTATTTATATACTAGTTAATATTACATAAATGATCTCATCACCTACGTGAGCATTTATTTTTTGAATTGTTTTTCTTATTAATAATGTTGTAATTCCTTTTTTTTTTTTTTTGGGTTGGTGGGTGGGAGATTAATAATGTTTTAATTATTAATTATTATTAAGCTAATTTAGTTTTTAATATATATATATATATAATATTAAGACTTGAGGTTCCATCTTAAAAGGTCAACATATTAAGAAGAGTAGTCCAAACACATATATATTAGTTTATATTTTCATACTAATATATTTTCATATTTAGTCTATGTGGGATTTATCTCTTAACAGCCTCTGCAAGATGGTGGCCTGTTGGAACAGACCAATCTTGAAATCTGTGTGCTCATTTGATCTTAAGCAGATCGAATTGCTCGTTTGAGCTTGATGGGCTTTGGTACCATGTTAAAACTTGGGGTTCCATCTTTAAAGGTCAACCTGTTAAGAGGAATAGTCCAAGCACTTATATTAGTTTATATTTTTATATTTAGTCGATGTAGGATTTATCACTTAACATATAACATGGCTTGTTTTATTAGTATTAAGCATGTAGTTACTATATATTAACAAGGACTACAATCACCAACATTTATGATTGCAAGAAACATAAACAGTTTTTCTTTTCTTTTCTTTTTTCATTATGTACTCTTGCATAGAACATCGATTGTTAATAATGTCATCACTGGAAATTAATTAATTTTTAGAGGTTTATTTATGAAATATATGTGTTGAATAACATGCAGTTTCATTGGAAACATAAATATAATTAATACGAAGCTAAATATTATTTACCTATGTATTATTTGCTTGTTTTATACATATATATTAATTAATTACTAATGAGTTGGCACAATAATATGTGAATCGGCTAGTATGAAAACTTTTTAGATAATATATATAAATGTCCCAGTTAGGGTAAAATTTTGAGAAAAATAGATCAAACAATTTCACAAAGTAACTTACTAATTTCAAAACTTAAGAACCACAAAAAGAAGGGTGTTTAAGAACAACCGATTAATATTAATTAATGTAATGCAATACTAGCTATTTGCAAATAAACTATTATTCGAGAAAAGAAGATTTTTTGGATAATTAATGAAAGTCGATGTAGTCATTCCATTATTATTAGGATTAAATAATCCATAATCTGGTGTGGCTTAATTAATTAATCATTAATCCAACTTACGAGCACACGCGGGCCGCAGGCAGCCTCGTGCCGAGGATGATAAATTGGTGTAAATGTAATGATAATTTAATAAACGCGATTTTAATTCAAGCCAAGCACGAGCCCATGTCTGAAGTCACACGCTTTCTCGAGCAAACACCTGTCATGTCACGTGCAGTTTTGATCTGGCAAATGAACGACAAAATGATATATATGCCACGTGTCCAAATTTCTGAAAATTAGCGTGTACTTATAAATAAGCACCATTCTGATACCTTTAGGGCTACGAGGATGCTGTTCCGTAACGGCATCCTCCAAGGTACTAGAATTTTTTATTTTATATATTTTTTTTTATTTATGATATACCTCAATTGAGCACAGATTCTCAACACTAGTATGTACGCTACTGTACACAATAAGTCCTACTCAAAATGGATTTGTTCTTGTTTCTTCTCTCAGGGGTCAAACCTCCACCCTACTGCTCATAGCAAGACTTGTACGTTGATTGTTTCTCCCAGTTAAGCTATGCCTCGGAGGGCAAGGGTATTAGAATATTTGCATTGATACAAAATGAAAAAGGGAAGGTTTTCTAATTTCATGGGAAAAAAAACCTATGTGTAGATAGGGATTGTTTTATGCGGGAAATGGTACAAAACGTGTTTAAAATGATTTATCATGAAATTACGGTTTCATTGCCATTTGTGTGACAAGTGCACAAAAAGATTAATTGTAAGATATATTTAGAACAAGTGAAACTTAATTTTCAAGAACTACGATACAAAAATGACAAACTGAACAATAAGCATAAGCACAACAACACTAGCCAACAAGACAATAACACAAACAACAAGCCGAACAAGACAACGACAAACTTAACAAACACAAACTAAGAAATTGTTACTTCTCGATAAATAAAGACCACACGTTTTAGTACTCGGCAGATCACTAGATGGTCTTATAAGATCTCCAAAGTACTGGCTGAAGGAACCCAAAATATTCTGAGAATTTTTACCTTAATGTTCTACTCTCTTTTGAACAATTCTAGTCTGTTCACCTTCCAAGAATTGTCGCACATAGGGGTTTGCCATTGTAGAAAAATCAATGAATAAAACTTGTTCTCCTCATGTTCTTATGTAAAATTGAGTTTTTTTCCACTTCCAAGTCATGCTATCGTTGTCTTTCTTCAATGCCTTTTTGCAAAAATTCTACATATTTGCAATTTTCTTCCTAAATCGCTTCAATATCTTCAAAGTGTAATCATTATTTTTCCTCTTAATTAAGTTTACATTTTTTAACTCCACGTGGATGCTGAGTTGAAGGGCTCCCATAGTTTTGGTCATCAAGGTTCAAGAAGGGCCATACTTGATCGAAGTTCCAACTGGAACTAAATTTTGCCTCTTATTGCTCCACTACCTAGGAATGGCAATTTAACTCGATACGATCCAAGACCCGTGGGACCTCGATCATAAGGTAAAAAAAAAACTACACCAACGATCAGCAGGGTCCTCCCAAACCCGACCCTCCAAAATTTAGAAAAAGAAAAGAAAATAATCACTATACAATTTGGGGGAACTCTCACGCAACAACAATAGATTCTCATATTGAGGCCAACCCAACTCCCCTAGTCCCAAATCTCAAAAGGAAAAGAAAACCCTATATATTCGAATCTACCACTGCCTATTCTAAGTGTCATCGTCATATTCAAAAAGTTCATTTGTAGATGGTTGTGCAGGATGTCAGAAATCAAATGCTTTGTATTCTTCTAATGCTTCCATGGTTTCTTCGCATACCCAGATATTGGCAACCCAAGATCTAGAAATTCTCAAAACAGTGGTGAAAGCAAGGATGTCGATGCAAATGTAACCTCAATTACGGGTATTAATTTCTGTAAGTTGCTTCTCATCTCTAATTTTATCACCATTGTTATTGAACAATATATACAAATATATATATATATGGATTTGGTGCAAACCGCAATGTGCTAAATTCTTATTCTTACTATTTATCCCTTAGATTGGATTTGAGGCTTTGGGTTTGAAAGATTTAAAAATAAAATTAAAAAAAAAAAAAAAAGCAAAAAAGGGGCAACTGTCTGCCCCGATCCGATCCATGCCCCGACCTGCGAATTTCAAAGTAGCGAGACTGGTAGCGGTTTTCATTTGCTAGGCAGGGTGGCAAACCCGACCTGTTGCCATCCCTACACTATCTTTTTTACTTGAATATATTGCAGAACAAAAGAAAAAGCAGAACATATGTTACATTGAGTTCAATAATGTAAAATAGAATACTAAGTTTAGCGCTTACGATGTCATGATGGGAAGCTCTAGCAGGATAAGTGTCTTCAACTTGGCAAACACATCCTCACATTTTGTTGATTGCATTTTTTATACACTGCATTCGTTTATCAAGCGATTTGGCACTACTATGCTGCATGATAGATGGTGGAAATTTATTGTTGTACTCATTTTGTGATTCGATCCTAGAGCATGTTCCTCGACTTATTTATCCCTATAATTGGATTTTGAGAAACATCCATCCAAACGTGAACAAGACACAAACCCTCTTCGTGTGAGTAATTAGCACCGCGTGAGTTCTACGACATTGTTTGTTTCATTTAAACTGTAAAACTTAGGGACTTGCACACAAGCTGTGCACATTACTTCGAGGGTTCAACTAATTATAGAAGAAAGGCTTCAAAAACGAGTTTACACGTCTCCAAATCCAATGGTTGGGGTGTGTCGTCGTAACTGGACGGTTAGGATAATGGTCGTTGAAGATAAGCAATCATCCAAGCGCTACATGATAGGTCTTGTCAGCTAGAAAAAAAACATGATTTGTTGTCCCAAAATCTGTAGATAATTGATTCCAATATCTTCATAGAATCGAGTTTAATAGCTCCCAATAGCCTAGTCTCATTCCCTAACCACAAGAAAACCAGTTAGATTTGACAAGAAATGACCTGATGGGCCATTGAACAGTTTGGTTTGAGAGGTCATGTCAGGCATGCTTCTCAAAAGGTGACATAAATGAGATGTCTCATCCCTAAATAAGCAGGCATACGTGAAGGGTCTCGAAATTTGTAAAAGAGGGGCATGGGTCAAAGGAACATATCTATACTACACCACAGACCTTCATTTTTTCCTTAATTTTACTCACTCGAAAAACTCACGTCTTACATTTTTATATACACACACTACATAATTATCTTCTTGACCTATGCCACCTATTAAGATGTAAAATGTGGAGCTACAACTTGTGGCATCTATCACAAAATTATCCTCATCCCCTCTATTTAAGAGTAGGCTAACTCTCTTATTTATCACAACACCCACTTTGAGTATATCAGAAAAATGAGTTTCAACTTTGGAGGTTCGTCTTATGTCCATTCGATAAAAGTGAACCTTAAATTCATAAAATAGTGATGGAAATGGTCGATGCAAAAACAGAAGCGGTTGTTCAACATCCTTCTGGCTCATATTATCAACCCATCAGCGAAATGTCGTGCTGAAGTGGGGAGGCTCAATCTCATGGCACATTGTAATCAACCGTAAACGTGAAGCTGCATGTGTTAACTTGTTCAATGACTATTTCGCTGAGAATCCACAATTTAACGAGATGTTTCACTGTCGATTTTACATCTTCCGAAGTCTATTCCTATGAATAGTTCATGCTATAAAAACTCATGACAACTACTTTGTATAAAAGAGGGATGCAACAAGTAAGGAATGTCTTCACTTCAAAAGATAACTGTTGTGTTTTGAATGCTAGGTTATGGCATAGTTGTAGATGCAACCGATGAATATATTAAAATTGGATAATCTACTGCTAATGAGAGTATGAAGTGATTTTGCCAATCTGTTGTTGAGATCTTTGGCTCAGTGCCTTAGATCGCCCAACACTAATGACATTGCTAGACTACTCCAAATCGGTGAACAACTAGAGCTTTCTGGAATGTTGGATAGCCTAGACTATATACATTGGAGGTGAAAAATTTTTCTAACTGCTTGGGCTGGACAGTATACAGGTCGTAGTAGAAGCCTGACTATTATCTTAGAGGTAGTAACCTACTATGATCTATGTATATGGATACGCAGTTTGGGTTACCTAGATCAAACAACAACATTAATGTGTTGGAAATGTCCCCTTTTTTTCCAATCTTACTTAAGGTATAGAGCCTCCATCTCATTATGTCATTCAAGGAAAAAAGTATAACACCAGGTTATTACTTAGCTGACAGAACATACACAGAGCGATCAACTCTTATGCAAACAATTCATGATCCTTGTGGTCCAAAAAGGAAACTATTTGCATCTAAACAAGAGAGTTGTAGAAAAGACGTAGAATTTACCTTTAGGGCTCAACAGTCAGTATTTCCAATTGTAGCACGACCAATATGCTTTTGGGACAAATGCGTGTTGAATGATATAATAAAATGCATTATCTTGTATGACATGATTTTTAAGGATGAACATGATATTGATGCCCGAGTTTAAGAGTGGAGAGAGCACCAAATTTGGAAGTTGAGATGGTTCGCGACAAAAAAGCTCGATTCCAAAGGTTTCTGGACCGTCATAAGCAAATTAAGGATACCACAGCCCACTCTGCAGACCATGATGCCTTAATTGAACATTTGTGAGAGCAGTATAGTAATGCTAGGCCTAAGCGTCAGGTGGGGCAGGTGGGTTTCGGCCCAAAAGCAAGCTCGACCTGACTTGAAGTCACTTTGCATATTGCCAAACCGATGCAAGCCTAAGGAGACGATCAACCAGACCCAAACTGACCCACAACGGGTTGGTTTGGGTTGGGTCGGGTCGGGTTGCGGTTTGGGCTCTTTTTTTCCCTAAAGCTTGCCCAAATTGAAAGCCTAAATGGAAAGAACAAAAGAAAAAACCTAACGTCTCCCATATACTCTCTCTCTCTCTCTCACTCTCTCAACATTGCGGCGGCGACGGCGATGGTGGTGGTCAGCGGCGGAGGCAAAGGCGAAGCAGTAGCAATAGCAGCGATCGAGGCAGAGGCGAAGTAGCAGCGGTAGGCATAGCTTAGCAGCAGTGGACTAGCAGTGAAAGGGAAAAGCAGCAGCAGCGAGCCAGCGGCAGAAGATTAGGGTTTCAATTTTCAATGATGGCTTGAGTTTGCCAAATGACTCTGAAGTCTGAATTGTAAATCGACCATTTGAGAATTGAGATTTGTGAATAATGTTAGCATGCTTCAGCTTGACTATGTATCAAAAACACATTTTTTTTAAAAATAATAATATGCATTTCAGTTTTAACCGGTTTAACCGAACTGGACCGACTTGGTTTGACCATTCGCAAACCGCCAACGGAACCGTTTCATTAAATAACCAAACCAAGCATGCCGGAACCAATCCGGTTTGGGTCGGTTTTCCGGGTTTGACACCCACCCCTATATAATACTAAAAATTAAATTCTTGTACATTAACACGTTGGCTTGAGTGTTTACCTTCATTGATGTGTCATTGTTTGCCCGTCCCTGAGTTAACACCGTTGTTTATTTGCATTTCAAGCACGTGTAATTGTTATTGTTTAGTGTTATTCAAAATGGGCATTTAATAATTTAGATTTTCCTTTTTTTTTTTTTTTAGCAACAATATTTTTTTTGTTGGCCCAATTCGACGTGCAAACTATTAATTTTTCAACTTAATTGTACTAAATATATATAATTTCAACTAAATAAAACTATGATTTCTATTTTTATGCAATTAAAAAAATTTATAAAATAAATTGAGGAAAGAAAAAAATGATCAGCTTCGCCCACATTTTAGTGCAAGATTGGTTTCCCCAAAATTAAGGCTTGGAAATGGCTAGTTGTGACTGAAATCATTGTTTTTAGCAATTGTTAGGGAAGATATTATAGGGGAAGGGTGGGAAATTCTTCGACGTGTGGAACGTTAATGGTTTCCCAGCTTCTACCACAAACTATTTTCACAAATGAAAATTCCAAATAACATCTAGCAGTAGCTGCATCAAAGTCACAGAATGCAACAAGGAAAAATCAGAAAATGAAATATTTTCCTTTTCCTTCGATTCTTTAAACTTTATTCAAAGTTAAAACACAAAAGTAAAATGGCCTCTCTAACCTCTCTATACTGCCAAAAGTTGGATGTATATACAATGGAATTCGGGTAGAAGATACAGAATGACAGGTGTATTTACAAAAAGAGCAGTTCGGATTGCTCGCAATGGTGCGTTGGTTTACATTCAGACCTCGACTCCAATTCTTTCAGCAACCTGCATCACGAATGTATTATAAAGCACAATGAGACGGTAATAGTACTAAAAATTTTACTGGTAATTTAGGATGAAAACGGGAACCCAAAAGCAAGTTCTTCCAATGAACAACAATAAAATATAAGAAGTAAATAGACGGGAGAAAAGCAGAGAGACAAGAAACATAACAAGAAAAAAGAAACATATCTGACAGTGTTAAATGAGGGGGATGCAATTTTAATATGAATAATAATCTCCATTTATGATGAGTAACTCTAATTATCACCACGGTTAATTATCAACATGTTCTCTGGCATTACATGACAAGTCGATTTTCACAGAGTCAAAAGTCCCAACTAAACTACCTCCAAAAACTGGTAATGATTAGTTGATTACCGATAGATAGCATTATTCATTCGGAATGGAATTAAAGAAGAGATAAATGTGAAAGAGGGATAGAAATTACATGTATCCAGAGTTACCATGAACTTTAATGTAATGCAATAAATAATAATATAGGATCAACTAATTTATACACGATTCAAGTTATTACAGGATGCAACTTTAAGTTTATGAAAACTTAAGTTTAATTTAATTTATTACAGGAGGCAACTTTAAGTTTATTGAAACATACACGATTCAAGTTAGCCTTCCCTTAATTTATACTCCGTTGCTATCATCCCCACTTGCACATCTCATATTTACATTTCTTGTCTATTGTATGTTAGTACGGTAGGACGTTTATCTTTAAAACATTCCTGTTCGTTCATCTTATGGAAATTTGTCCTTTAATGTATTCGACGTTGCAGTTGTCTGGTGGAAATTACAGTTATGAAGCCAATACAACCACAAAATCTAAAGCAAATCAACTTAGTTCCCTCCCTCCCTCCCTCCCTCCCTCCCCCACTGGTGATTGGATGCTGTAAGAGCCTCTATTAGATTTTTAGGATGATTAAGAAAGTTGATTCAGTAGGAATTGCATATTATTCATATGTAATTTTAATATGAATAATAATTTACTTGCTAAATTAAGAGATAAGATTCAGAAAGGGTGCATAAACTGGTCCAGAACAGCATTTTGGCCACATTCCAGACACCAGATCTTTGAGACAGAAAAATGGTAGAACAAAAGCTAGCATAACCAAGCATATTTCAATGATCATGGCAAGCAGAAAAACAAATTTATGAATTACCTCTTTGAAGGAGTGAACATCACTTCCCCAAAGCCAAGCATCACAACCTGCATCTCTGGCACCCCACACATCATTTCTCCTATCATCCCCCACATGCACAGCATCCTCGGGCTTCACACCCAGTAATTCACAAGCTTTCAAAAATATTGTAGGGTTTGGCTTCTCTGCTTCAACCTGTTTTGACCACAAACAGCACGAGATATACTTTAGAAGAAAAAAAAAGGCAAAGTGAGTAAATGAAATGTAAAATGATCACGCCACTTACTTCAGCTGACACTGCAACTGCATCAAACCAGTGATCGCACTTCAGAGCCCTCAACAAGGGCCTTAATCGGGTATCAAAGTTCGAAACGACAGCCACTCTTACTCCAGCATTTCTAAGAGCTTGGAAAACTTTCTCAGCATCTGGATCGCAGAGGCGCCAGGCCTGTTGAGAAAACAAGACAATATTTACAGGAAAGCATGGTCCTACAACCTAATGTCTCATTAGAAAGAGATATACAACCTTAGGCGTGCATATGCAAAACCATTAGTTATTTTGTTTTTGACTAGGTCAATAGTTGGAGGGCATAAGTTATTCAACATGGCCAATTAGTTGTGATTAGTTCCTAAAATCTAGCATAGTGGAGTTTACGTGATGTTTTATATGAAATCTCCTGCATTTTTATGGGCATATTGAAATAGAAGAATTCATATTTCCTTCATTGTCACTTCCCTTTGGTGTTTCCGTGCAGTGTAAGAATTCATATTTCCTTCATTGTCACTTCCCTTTGGTGTTTCTGTGCAGTGGTCTTTCTTTCTATTATTTTCTCCGCTTTCTGCATCTTATATCAGACTGCTCCTCTTTCTTGCTTTCCACAAATTCTATACGTATTGTTTGGTAACAAAACCGGTTCCGATCATGGACACTCGAGCCAAAACAAATGCCAAATTCCACAATAACATGGCTGAAACTCTTGCTCATCATGAGTCAAGTTTCGACACCTGAAAACTACAACCAACTAGTCAACTATATTCCACACTCCAGATGGTTCTCACCAAATTACAAGCCGTCTGCATCAATCTGAATATCGATGTCCCTAATCCAGAGGTAAATCCTTTTGCTCAAAAAGATACCATCCAACAGCCTACACTACCTCAAGTCTAAATTATTTGCAGTAACTCACGCAACCAATGCCAATCCCATCTCAAGTTGAATTTTCCTACCTTTGGAGGTGATGACCCCGATGTGTGGATTTACAAGACAGAACGATATTTTGAACCTAAGGATATCCGTGATAATCAATGTGTTCAACTGGCCTCATTCCATCTTGAGGCAATTGCCCTCCAATGGCACTGTTGGTTCTCCAAATTTAGAGGACCAGTGAATTGGACTAAGTTTACTAAGGCTCTATTGCTCAGTGTTGGTCCAACAGATTATGCAGATCCTTCAAAAGCACTCACCCAACTCAAACAAACAACCATCATCACAGCCTACTAAGAAACTTCTGAGAAATTCTTACACCAAGTGGATGGTATTCCCGAATCTTTCCTTGTGGGGTGGTTTATAGGCTTATAGCTCTGGATGCGAGATGAAGTAAGGCTAGATGTAAAGGTTAAACAACCTAGGACACTAGCCGATGCCACTAGGATAGCCTGATTAGTTGAAGAAAGAAACAAGGAAAGATAGTCAACATCTCTCCTCCATTCATATTTAGCAATTCTAATTTTGGCAATCAACCAAAATTAGAGATCCCTAGTTTGGCTGGAATATTAGGTCCCCCACCCGTGTCCCCTGTTGAAGAACAGGATGATTTCAAATAACAGTTCTCATCCATTCAAAGGGATTACAAGCAAAGAAATCCAAAAGCGCAACCAAAAAGGGCTATGCTATTACTGTGATGAGGAGGTCATACCCGGGCATCGATGCCAACGTCCTCAGCTTTACATGCTTAAAGACCCGACCACATCATTTGGGACAATAATAATTTAGTGGAGGGAATGATATGTACAACCTTAGGCATGTATATGCATAATTGTTATATGTGTGAAAATAGGAACAAGCCTATCTTTGTGGGACGGAGGGGGTATTATTTTGTATTTATGATTTTGTTTTGGCCAGGTCAATACATGGGGGCATAAATTATTCAACATGGCTGACTAGTTGTGAATTGTGATTACTGATTAGTTCCTAGAATCTAGCTTATTGGTAGGTGATGTTCTATACATTGGAATCTCCTGCATTTATATGGGTTCGTTGAAATAGAAGAATTCATATTTCTTTCACTGTCCCTCCCTGCGGTGTCTCTCTGCAGGGTTCTTTCTTTCTATTATTTCTCCTCCTTTTTCTGCTTCTTATATCAGACTGCTCCTCTTTCTTGCTTTCTACAAATTCTATAGATATCAGAAAGTTGGTCTCACCAACAGCAGAATAAATCCAAAACTATGTTTAATCATCACGGAATGCTCGTGAAAATGTATTGTGCTGTGCAACAGAACAAGTTGGGAAACAACATCTATGTTATTACAGTTAAACAAGAGAATGCCACTGATTTCGCAAGGATGCGAACATTTCGTTCCTTTACAACTGTCTGTGCAAGTACAAATTGTTCTTTTCTCAAGGTCTGGAACCAGCTTTCTATTGTGGCAATCAATTGACGGCCATTAGTCCAATTTGCATATATATGTTATCTAAAATGACCTCATAAAGAACTCAGGAAAGCTCAGATAAGGTTACCATTTCCAGGTCAATTTTCCCATAGAGAATAAGAAGTAAATAGTACCTTAGAGAAAGTGGACTACTGGGAGCGACCAAGAATGTGTCAAGTAACCAACCTTTTCAGTGGAGTAATAGTTATAGAGCTCCTCGAAGTACTGAGAGTTTGAACAGCCAGTTGAAGAACTGACTATGTGTTGCCAGAAAGGTCTCCCATCATTAACATATCTGCAATTTCATAAATTGTATCTTCAGATGCCACTAATAAACATAAATACTAAATACATAATTATAGAAATATCTGATAAATTGAAGAGTTGACATTATAACAAGATCAATTAAAAGGACCAACAATGATAAGATGCATAAAATGGAATTACACACAATTGGACAAGAAATTCTGTATAAATGACATTCAGTGTCTTCCACATATATCGCTGGTAGCTAGTCCCAGGCTGAGCAGCCAGTTGTTACAGGTTTACAAATAACAATCGTCAAAAAACTATGTCAATTTTATTACTGAATGCTAATCTTCATTTCGTGGGTGCTTTCCTATTAGCAACATACTGCATTCTGCATTGATCCCCCTGATATATTGGGGAACAAAGGTTAGTTTGTCACCGTTCTATACAGGCTTGCTTGAAAAATAATAAATAGGATGGTTAATTTAAGTTTACCTTTTTTGTTATAATCTTACCTACCACATTTGACAACTAGTAAATTACAACCATATATTTCAAACACTCCAGAATCTCCATGATCATTTTGCCTCACTATAATTTCCCTATCACGGGTAGAGTCAGCTATGGCCAAGTGTATAATTTCCCCTGATATATTGGGGAACAAAGGTTAATTTGTCACCGTTCTATACAGGCTTGCTTGAAAAATAATAAATAGGATGGTTAATTTAAGTTTACCTTTTTTGTTATAATCTTACCTACCACATTTGACAACTAGTAAATTACAACCATATATTTCAAACACTCCAGAATCTCCATGATCATTTTGCCTCACTATAATTTCCCTATCACGGGTAGAGTCAGCTATGGCCAAGTGTATAATTTCCCCTGATATATTGGGGAACAAAGGTTAATTTGTCACCGTTCTATACAGGCTTGCTTGAAAAATAATAAATAGGATGGTTAATTTAAGTTTACCTTTTTTGTTATAATCTTACCTACCACATTTGACAACTAGTAAATTACAACCATATATTTCAAACACTCCAGAATCTCCATGATCATTTTGCCTCACTATAATTTCCCTATCACGGGTAGAGTCAGCTATGGCCAAGTGTATAATTTCCCCTGATATATTGGGGAACAAAGGTTAATTTGTCACCGTTCTATACAGGCTTGCTTGAAAAATAATAAATAGGATGGTTAATTTAAGTTTACCTTTTTTGTTATAATCTTACCTACCACATTTGACAACAAGTGTAGGCAGTCAACTTTGAGTGTTTTTTCAATTTTTTTTTTTTTTTTTTAAAATGGAGTTTGAGGTTGGCAGAAGACTATATTGTAAGGGATGAAGCAAAGAGGAGACACAGGAGATAGGGCCAGAGTAAAAGGAAGAAGTGTGAAAAACCTATATTATGTTGATGCTTCACAATTCAAAAAATAATTGGTTTATAACTGTCTTTTTCTATCTTGATTCTATGATAATCCTTTCTTGAAAGCTAACATATAAACTCATGAACCATGATAAAGTTACAAGTTAGAAGAATTGTTGAATATTGTTGACTCCCTTTAATATCAAAGATTTCCTTGCTATTTTGTTATGTGTTTGTTGTTTCATTAACCAGCATGCTAAATATATTTTTGTTTGAATCGAAATTGATAGCAATAGAATTTATGAAAGTATGTCACGCATCTTTTATAAGTTAATTACTAAGAGCATCTCCAATAGACTCGTTAAGAGCCCAGACTAAAAAATCTTCTCTAACAGGCTCTCTAATTTAGCATTTTTATTTAGAGAGTGGGTTTGGCTCTCCACACTCACTCTCTATAATTTAATGCTACAAGTTTCAATGTTCCCTAGTTTTAGACTAACTTATTATTTATTATGTTGGCCATTAACATTGCAAAATATTCATAATAATTAAAATTATGACAAAACAATAAATTTCTCTTGGAGAAAGTAAACTAAAGATTAAAAAAATAGAGAGATTGTTGGAGTGTTTAAAAACATTTACTCTTTATACTTAATTATGCTCTCTATTTACTAAAATATACTCTTTAAAAATAGAAAGGCTATTGGAGATGCTCTAATAATTTTATTGTATTACAGGACCATTTATTGCAGTGAGTGTCTCTTTACACAATAATTCCCTAGGAACCTGAGTTCTTTATCACATCAGTCATATCTGGATAAACAATTGTCGTAAAGAGGAAGAGAATAGAAACTTTAACGAAGATAGTGCAAAAGATTCCCTCTAGTGACTTGAGAAAATTAAGAGGGAGAGAAATCAAGATAACCGGAAGAATTATTTTACGTTAGCGAACGTGTTTACGTTTTAGCTTTCAAGACTCAAGAGACAATGAAAAATAACTTGGAAAAACTCCTTCATTAACTTGGAGAAATCTTTTTGAAACTATAAAAGCATACAGCTTTTCAATGTTTAATAAATCATGGACACTCCCTTCCTACACTAAAAACATGGGCGTCCGTCAAAGTTAATCATGCAAGATGGAAATAATAATATGGAGAAATAAGAACCTGCAAATGTTGCGTAAAAATGCCTATTTTATGTCCATATGTTATTGACTTACTTGATCATTTCATAAGAAATACAATGCCTTACAAATTATTTTAAAAAGTTCTGCAAGTATAATCATATTGTACTTAGCACATCTTCAATATGCATTATATAGTGGATGAGTATACTAGAGAATAGAGCCTATGCAGCCTTGCTCGATTATTTTTTAAGAAATTATTTCTCGAAAAGTAATATTTTTGGAGAATGCTTGATTAATAAGGAAAAATTCATGATTTACGAGAAAGATTATTAGAAATACAATGCCTTATAATTTTTTGAAAAGTTTCTCAAGTACAATCATAATATATTGTATTTAGCACATGTTCAATATGCACTATATAGTATTCCAATATATACTGGAAAATGGAATTGAAATGATTTTACACCACGGTAACGATTTTTTAAGATCAATTTCTTAGAAGGTAATGCTTTTGGAAAATGCTTTGTTAATAAGGAAAAATTACAGATTTACAAGCAAGATTATTTACTGGAGAACGTGTTGTGGAAAATGAATTGAAGTAAAATAATTTTTTCAAAGAGAAAAACATAGGGGGTTAGCTTTTTTTCTTTCTTTTGCAACTATCTTATCAATCTAATCCCACATATACCATTTAAAGAATAAAATGTTATGTTATTTTCCTCACTCAAGTGCAAACCTTTACTTCCATAATTTTCATTAAGTGTGAAGTTGACTTGAGAGCCAAGATAAGAGGCATCAATAGGAAAGCAAGCGTTCAGTGTAAAATGCCAAAATTCAGTTTTGCAAATTGAAGAAGCAGGCCCTTGAGCCTCCATCCCCGACAAAGAAGCAAAATAGAACAGAGACAAATCGACTCCCCACAAAAGAAAGAACCTTTCTCAAACATTTTCAGACAACCTAGTAAAGATCGAGAAGCAAACACGCAAAAGAGATGACTGCATTCATTATAAACAAAAGATAAATTTACAACTACCAAATTTAAGGACATTTTCCTGGTAATGGCATAAATTAGACAAAAAAAAAAAGAACCTTTTTTTTACCAAATGAGAAACAGAAGACAGTCAGTATGGATTTTCTTTCTCTTCACAGAAAAGTAATAGTCCGAAAATTATCTCATTTCATACTAAATATACGACTGAATTCTCATTTCATTCACACACGTAATATACATTGAGCTTGAAAGGGAAACAAGCTTGAAATGGAAATAAGCTGACTTTAGAAAATGACAAGATCAAAACAAAATGTGACTAAGGGATGTCTTAGCACTGTAGTCATTCAATCTTTGTTTTATCCAACATAAAGAAGCAAAACAAACCGTCCAATGGACCACAAAAAGAATATTCACCTGAGACGAGATTTACCCCAAGGCTGCTCATATGCCCTTCTGTACTTGTTCAATATCTCATTTTCAGTGTACTCCACTCCATACTTTTCACCGATTGCCCTATATATCTACACCAGAAGTGCAAAAGTATACTCCTTAAGTTACCAACAGAGATAATTTATATACAGAAGCAAAATAACATAACAGAAGAGAACTATATGCATGGATTACTACAAGTCTGCAACCAATAATCTAGCAGATAAAAGAGGCTCAGGGGGTGAGAGATTTACAATACATGGTTTTTTTAATTGTTCTGTATCGAAACACCATTAATGTTTCCATACAACCAAGAAACAAATATGCAAAAGACAGAAAGAGAAGGAGAGAAATATAAATGAATTTTATTGTTCTGCAAAATGAATAACCAAATTCAAAGACAAATGCAAAAACATAATTTTATATTAGTTCAAAATATAAATGCTTCCCCGATAGAAGGCAAGATCCCTGGAACGTAGTCCAAAACAGGGGCTAAGATAAAGAGGAAATTGTAAACACCACCTAGTGAAAGCCCTCTTCATATGCAAATAACCAAGAGGTTAGAGAAAATCAGAATTGATGTTCCTTTTGTACTAAAAAACCAAGCCACAAAGAATAATAAGAAGAATAAAAACAAAAATAAAATTTATAGGGCTAAAATCTTGTATCCTAAATATTATTAATTCTTGAAATTACACTCATTTAGAACACATAGACACCTTTAAGGAAAAATGGTGTGTAAGACAGCCCATAAATCATAACACAAAGGAAGTCAAACATTTTCTTTCTATTTCCCCCCTTTTTTCTCTAAAGGGGTCACTTCATGAACAAAGAACTAAGCTCAAGACAGAAAAATTCAATCTGGATTCAAAAGCTCAATTTTTTCTATAATTCACGTGTATGCTATATAATTATTACAAATACGTAAAAATAACTCAATATTAGGACTACCATCCGAAAATGAAAACAAGTGCGTTCAACACTCAATCGTGTATGTGAATAATCAGAGAACCTGGGCCATGGGCTGTGCCGGAACGACGAGAGTGCCCACTGCATCAGATCGGAAGGGCCTTATGGGTCAGTCCACCATACAGATTCCTCCGATAATCTTCATATTCCCTCACCAATTTTGATTCTTTTTCCCCGGAAGCCACCGCCGTCGCAGCCGACGTAGAGAAAAACACAGAAAATGGCGATGATGACCCGGATTCCCCAAAAGGTTCGGCCCACAAACACTTTCTGGACCAACGTGCAAATGCAAAACGCTGCATTTTGGACGAAGTAAAAGTGCTCAAGAGATTAGTGATCTCGGTTCTTGCTGAACCCATTTTTCTCAAATGTTCTAATAATTCATGTTTTCATCTATGAATTAAGACAAATCATGCAAGAAACTTCATTTTATCATCAAAATTTATGCATTTTCTGTTTGATTTCTGTATTTCCTCTGATGGCTGCCGAAGGGAAGGAGCCAAGGCCAGGTTGAAGTGTAGTGGCCGACGGTTGTCAAATGGAGAGACGTTTACTACGAGCAGTCACCTGACTTCTAAGTTTGTTTCGTGTTGGTAGCTATACTTCTATTTTCTTTTTGGGTTAATTTCACAAATGGTCCTCAATTTTTACACTTTCTATCAGTTAGATCTCTTTTTTAATGTTTTAAGCCATCAACATTTCATAAATTCACACATAAGATTCTTTATGACATTTTTATCCTTACTTTTTAAATAACAACCAAAAATCTAAAAACATAGTAAAAATAATAAAAATAAATTTTCTTTTTAAAATAAAAAATAATAAAAAAGAAAATAATTTCATTCCATGATACCTAGCTAGTTACTCGCCTACATTTCAACTTAGCGTAAATGATAAATTTCGACAGTCATTTCCAGTAACAAAAAAGGAGACTCACATTTTTATTATTCGTTCTTCCTGTTGTGAGAAATCACAGGAAAAAATAGGGCTTCTTCAAAATAGAAAAATTGTGAAAGTATTTGTCATTTTCAGTCATATTAGACATAGTGGTCAAATGGGTAATTAGTTAGCTTCACTTTTATTTTCACTATTTTTAAAATTTTTTATTTAAAAAGTAAGAGTAAAAATGTCATGAGTAAATCCATGAACGGTAATTATATTAACACTACACTGTTTTATATCTACCCTATTTTGTAATTGCATTGCATAACCTTATTATTAACTATTGCATTTATGTTCCTAAGTTTTTTATTTTTATTATCAAAATTTCATTAACTAGCATGTTTAGCAATTGAGAAAGATTTCTGTGCACTAATTTATTTTAAAAATCAACTCCAATACAATAAACGAGTAAATTATAAAAAATAGTTAAGTACAATCATTTATTTTTATTGCTAATTTGACTGTATGATGAAAAGAAAATTTAGACAAAAATCATTGTTTAGAACAACAACTACTAATATGTAGAAGGTCGTAAAATAAAATATAACGAAAATGTTAAAGATATAAATGTAAAATTAAATAACGTTCAGAGACTATTAATATAATTAAAACTTGGTACGTTTATAAAAACACGGTGGTGTCAATATATTTTACTATTTATGAACAGTTGAGGACACAACTGATAAAAAAACGCAAAGATTGAGGACCATTTGTTAAAAAAACACCTTCTTTTTAAACCTACATGACATGTCAAAATGGATTTTCTTTTTATTTAATTATTTTTTATGTCAAAAAAAATTTAACATTGAAGTTTAGCAGAAAGGTTAAAAGTTTCGCTTGACCTCATATGATGGAGCTCGAGAATTCAGATTAAGTTGTGCTTATTTAGAAACATGATTTTTGTTAGTTCTCTAAGAGGAGGCTCGACAATGCCACTACTCACTTCAATTTTCTTTCTAATATAAATTATATAATAAAACGGTTTTTTTAATAATAATGTCTAGAGAAGTAAAAGAGATATATCTAAAATGTTAAGATTTAAAAACAAATTACTTTTAAAATCAAGATATTTAAACTAAAAAGTCAATTACACCTATGAGGAAACAAACTAAAAATGTTCAAACATTTTTAGAATGAGATATCAAATAGAATGAGATATAATATCAGTAGCTGATATGATTTGATGGGAGTATAGTGATGTGCTATTACATCACCACATCATTATCTGATACAATTACAAAACCAAAAAATTGGTGTAGGGACGAAGCCAGAGGATTAGATAGGACCTAGTTGAATTTAGAGAAGAGAGTGAGGATTGGCAGTTTTTGGGGGGTTCTGGGGGCAACTCCCCGCACAAAATTTATTCTACCATAAATTGTTAGGAATTGAATTTTTTTTAACTTCATGATACAAAATACAAAATTAAACGTTTTGCAACCATCAATCAATTAAGGAATTAGCATATATCAAGATAACGCTATATAATTTGTTCATCATAAAGTAAAAAAAAAATGAACCTAGAGTATTTTTATTTGACAGTAATCTCACATTTGATTCTTCGTCTTCAAACATTATAGTGAACTATTAAATAACTAGACTAAAACTTGATTTTTTCTTTAATGTATTAACTACATAAATAACTCGATAATATAACTATAGTTAAAAGATTGTACTTGTATATAAGGAAAAAAATGGAGTGAATATTGACATTGCTACCTTCTTGACTAAAAATTAAAAACAAAAAAGTTGTCAAAAAATAAAAATAATAAAAATTAAAATAGGATTGGGCTTGGGCTTGGGCTCGACCAACCTAAAGCTAAGCCAGTTAACCTTTCCCTTTGTCAATGGAAAATTCTATTTGTAAAAAACTTTTTACAACATGTTTTACAAAAAAAGGGTGATTTGACTATATTATCCTTGTGTATTGAGTGATTGGGAAAAAAAGTAGCTTAAGGTAAGATGGTAAAATTATCTCGTTTTATAAAACATTTTGTCAAAGATTTTTTTATAAATAGATAGACTCTTCGTCAATTGTTTGGTGCTTGAATATTTCTAGTAAACAAACAAAAAAAGAAAAATATTTACACACGTCATCCTAGGCATTTTGGGGTAACTGTTCGAGTATACCAAAGGTTGTGATTGTGTGCCTAAATCAAGTTGTCACTTTACCAGAATGGTCCGGCTATAGAACAAATCATACTCTGAATTTAGAGTTCCGACCACTAATTACAGGGGGCCGCGTCACCTATGTATGGCACAGGTGACGCAGCCCCTTGTAATTGGTGGTCGGGCTCCAAATTCGAAGCCGTATCTATTTCTATAGAAAATCTGTTACTAGAGTACCCCTGGTGTATATATTTCACATAGTAAGTAGCAAAAATTGAGCATATTCACTAGCAGTCGAACTCATTAAGTACTATGAAAATTTTAAATATTCTATAATTGTAATTTACATGTTATTTTACATTTGAGGCTAAAAGATATTAGAAAATATTTCTTTGTGTCATGCTTACTTGCTAGATAACTTGACGTGTACAACTGTGATTTTTTTCCTATGAAACGTCTATCTTTGTTTTGTAATTTTAATGATAAAAAGATAGGTTGTGATATTTGAACATAAACAAATACAAAAAGTTTAACAAAATTGACACATGACACAATTTTTTTCAACACATCACATCACTTTTACATCAACAATAATTACACACAATATTTATCAATTTTGGCAAACATTTTGTCTTTTTTTTGTCTAATAAGAATTTTCCTAAAAAGATATATTTGTACACATGTCAGCTAACAAATAATCAGGGAAAAGTAGCACAACTCAAAAATATTTTATGCAACCAAATAAGTGAGTAAAAAATATATTGGATAAAAGACATTAATATGGAAAAATTCCTTTCTTTAATTCTTAATTAATTATTCTTACAATCAAGGTTGTCAAAATCGTATTTTTGGATCGGATCAGTCAAGGGTTTTGAAAATCGGATCAGTAGATCGAATCGTAAATCATAAGATTCTACAAAAACTAATTTAAAATTACCAAAAAATATGAAAGAATTAATAACCATCGCTCTTCCGATCTTAATAAGAAATTGAATAACAAGTAAGAGACATATGTATAATGTTAAAAAACAAATAACAAACTAATTTATAATACAATCCATAATTATAGTGTGTATTTAATTTGTAATAATTAATATAGTATACTTAGTAATTTATTAAATTAGAGATAATGTTGAAGTACGTCAATAATGATATATTGATATCAATTAATTAACAATAATAATAAAATAAAAGAATTTCAAAAAATAATAATAAAATAAAAAAAGGAAATTAGATTCGTCACTCATATATTATATATATAGAGTAATTAAATATTAATAAAAATAAAATATCCTTGGGAAGGTGAAAATAAAAAGAAATCATGCCAGCCAGGGAAACATTGGAAACAGAAGAAGACTAAACACAAAACGCATTGGAATTTGGAAACGTAAAGTCTTCTGTTCGAACACTGTTCTTCTTCCCCATCGTGCTTCTTCATCTTGTCTGCGGACTGCAAGTTTTTCTCTTTCAAAAATCCAAGCTCTCCTTCTTTCTTCTTCATTCCTGCACTGGGTTTCGTCTATCATCGCCTCTGCTGTCACGCTTTAACCTTCCAAAGTACAAATATTGAGGGTTTTTAACCACTGCAATCGTTCACTGACAAGGACGAAGTTGCTCGGGAAATCGCACAAATCGCAAGGAATCGCGATTTTACACGATTTCGAACGATTCTACTATGATCCAAATGCGATTCTACAAAAGTTCGATTTTTCAAACGATTCGGATGGATCATATGGATTTGGATCGTAAAATCGTGCGATTCTACGATCCAAATCATGATTTTAACAACTTTGCTTGCAGTAAAAGGTCTCTCTCAGCGTATTCTTATGTGCTTTAAAGAAACTGTTCGACTATATAAACAGATCAGGTTTCGAGTTCACAGTCTGATGTGTTTCTTTAAAAATTCTATTTAAAGAAGAGGCCAAAATAATTTCTTTTAAAAGATGATAAAAAGAACAAGATCTATTAACTTCCTCCATCCAAAAAAAAAAAAATATATATATATATGTATTGTTTGATGTTCGACTAGTTATTATTTTCTTATTTTACTTAACTGAAAAAGTTATCAGGTAATAAATTAATAAATGCGGCTTGCGTGCTACATTTCAAGTAATCGAAGAGATCTGTAATATTTGTCCTACATATATATAATGTAATAAATGAACACAACTAACATGGTTCATTTCAGGCTAGAAGTAACTATGAAGTATGAATAATGCTATTAAGTCTCCAGTTTAATTGTCATTTTCTCATTGATTATTAAATAAATAAAGATCTTCATGCATTTATATATATATACTCATCTTCTAATATAGTAATACCAACTAAACTGGAGATAAATAGTATCACTCTATAAGTATCCTCACACCCTTCTTATCCAACCCATCAAAGAAAACCAAGGCATGTGTTAAACACAATGTCTCTAAAACAGATTTGTCCCCAATAATTTGGGCGTCTGTTTCCGAAGAAACAATGGTAGAAACATAAAGGAACAAACTGTGAAGTACCTACTTAGGTGAACCAGAACAACGCTGAACAATACCACAATAAGCTTAATTTTAAGATAGCAAATGCAGAGAATTTGTGTGCCTTTGTTGTTGGGGAAAAGGAGTTTTTAGAGACAGAATATGACTACGACTGTTCAACCAACAATCACAAAATTGAATGCGAATTGTTAGAATTTAGTGACTAACCGTCAAGTGAACAGTCATAATCCTTCACATTACATTGCACGGTTTAAGTGTAAAAAAATAAAATACCTTAGCTCATTTTAGTAAAACTCAAATCAGACTAGGCACCCATTTTCAGTCACCCTCACACGCAAGAGAGCATCTCAATTACACAATTTACACATTAAAAATATGCAAACATATTTAAATAAGACATTGCAACGTTACTTTTCTAATGTTGGACAAAGTTATTCTCCCACACTTAAACCTATGTCTTTTTGACACATTTTGAGAATCAATTTCTCATTCACCCGAACATCATTTTGAGTAAATAAATATTTTTGAAGCTTTCATAGAGAACACAAATCTAAATTCATATCTCAAAAATAAGAATTCAATCTCCCTTAAAATTATGTCCAAAAGGCCTATATTTCCAGCAATATCGTTAAGTTGTTAGCATTTGAAGTGATGTCAAACCAATGTGGCCAAGAGGAAGAGGGGATAACTCATCCTTCGTTTAAGTGCGAATCACTTCTTATTTAAGGTAATTCTCTCTAAAATTTTAGCCAGGTTAGCAAACTATTTTTTTTTCTTCTTTGAAATAAGAAAAAAGAATGAATGAAGTTGAATGATAAGGATATATGTAGTACATCAAGTTCCGCAAAATATGAGATGCACTTTTTTATAGAACTCTACCAGGCTCTGTGTATGGAATTTAGCTAACAATCGAAAACAATCAAATCACGAATTCACATGAATATGATTTCATATTTGTGGTTGATTTTTATTGGTAATCGAACTCCTTTATTAGTAGTCTACTAACATGGGGTTGGAGGCACGATAAAAATTTGAATGGTCGATTAACATAATCATATATCATGTCTAATTTAATTCAAAAAATTTGTTACATTGATGATCGTCATTGTAGAATTATATATATGTCTGATTTGATTTGAATTTAAGTAACTAGTCCAGGGAGAAGTCAGGAATTGACGGAGAACCCAGCTAAACTTATTGAGGAAAGTGTGCGGGTGGGTCCTCTTTAAATTTGTTATCCTACCATAAATTGATGAGAATGAAATTATTCGATTTCACAGTACAAAATATAAAGTTACACATACATATACACTGACTATAAGAATGTAAGTTCTAACATCAAATATGAGATAAACATATTGAACCAAAAAATAAGTACGAAACGCAACTAAACTCACATTTAAGTCACTATCAAACCAACTTAAGAATTAATTGTCGAGGCTAAGTTGAGCCGGTATACATGTTTTCAGTTATGAGCCAGCCTAATTGGAGAATTAAAAATGAGAAATTGGTTAGTTACAGGGTTGAGAACTTGAGATGCCATTAATTATAAACGTAAAAAGAAAAGAAAGAGGCGTGTTGGGCCATGGCTAAACCTAACTCTACCTAGCTTTGGCTAAATCTAACTCAACCTAGTTGGAGTTAGGTCCAACCATAATGTGGCTCCGTTGGTGTGAGTAGTGACTAAACATCACTTTAAAGAGAATAATTTCGACCATCACTACAAGAATTTTACGATTTCCCTACGAATGTTTTTTGTAGGGAAAGGTATTTTTTTGTAGGCCAACACATTTCCATACAAAATAATTTTGTGGTGAATTTTGTGGCGCAATCCTCATAGGGAAAGGGTTTAGCCGACCAATTGGACAATTTTGTACGGAAGTGTTTCTGCCTACAAACCCTTAGCATACGAATAGGATTTGTTGGTTAAACGACAAGTATATTCATCGAGTTAATTTGTTTTTGCCAACAAAATAATTTTGTTTGGAAAGATATAAACGTACAAACCCTTTGCACACGAATACAACTTGTCCGCTAAATTTTATTATGACAAAATATGTTTGTGGAGAAAAGCTACTTGTAATGACAAAATAATATTTAATTTGTAGCCGAAGCAATACTTTTGTCTATAAATAAATCTTTTGTGTTGAAAAATTATTTGTAGCCTTAAGATTACAAACTGACATACAAACAATTTCATTACCTAAATGAAAATAAATTTTTTTATGGGAATTATTTGTTGAGATTTCAATCTCAATTAAAAGAATTTATAATTATACACATATATTTCAGGATATACATATTCTCCTTTACTAATCAAATTAATAAAACAACGCATAACGGAAACAAGAAATTTAACAAGATTTAAAGTTAAAAAAATTATTCATATTAATTAATGAAGTCATACAAACATAAAATATAGGTTAGTGTATAACGAAAGATAAAAGTATTGCAATATCTCAAAGCACAATTACCATTTAATGAAAAATTAAATGATATCCCTCATAAGATACTCTATTCCTCACCATAGTTATCCTCATCAAGATGGTTACTTCCATCCTCAATGGCTTCATCTTCCTCATTTCCATTGTTGTCTACTGATAATGGTGTAAAAGATGGTGAAACAAACCTAGGAACATGACCATACAATTGCTCCAACGAATTATGCAAAGCCTCCAATTTTGAATTGAACTCTTGCCCCATAACCTTCAATTTTTTTTGCAACCTTTGTTTTGTCTCCACTCGAGCCATGTCGGCTGCCTTTCTAGCGGCACGTTCTGTTTGTAACTCCTTCTCTATTTGGTGATCTTTCAAATTAGTAGATCTAGTATCTCGAAGATGCCCCTCTCTTACCCCAGGAATTCGACGTCCGAGCTTAACGCCTAAAACTGGCATCATAATATTTAGTCTGGCATTTGGATCATCTATGGTACCTCCTCTAGAGGAGTATCCTCAGGAAGCTGCTGCTCTTTTACCCTCTCCATAAGATATTCATTAGCTTTTGCTAGCATCTCATCCTACAACAAATTAACAAGAGCTATAGTTAGTATCTACAATAGTTAATGACTTAACCAAAAAATATTAGAATTAAACAATCATTCTAAAGTGCTCCAACAAATATCCAGCATCAAGTTCAAATAGTGATTCAAGCATTCTATTATAGACATTATACATATAGAACTTCAAGGCATGGTTTGGTACAGAGTGGTCAACAATTTAATGTTAGCTAGTAAATGACCAAGACAACAACTCATTTATTCATGTACAATCCAATACTCTGTGATTGATGAACTAAAATTTGACAGTTTAGTTAACCTGTTTTCTGCTTTCTTAAATTTGTACTCCATTTGTACCATTCAGATTTTAAGCATATACTTAATATGATTGAGTCTTATTTTGCCAAACTTTGAATTCTAAGCTCCAACAGAAATTTTATATGTACATATATACGAAATGATAACTACATTAACCTGGGCCTAAAATCAATCCAAGCACTGACAACCACGTATACAATAAACATAAAGAAGACAAATACACTTTATAACAAAAAAAAAATTTAAGAAATGAGACAATATTGACAGACTTATTGAACTTAGCATGGTTAAAAGCTCCTACGAAATATCTCTTTTGTGGGGAAAAGTGAATTTGGCCAACATCATTTTGTATGCGGGACTTTTATAGGATTAGTATAAAATTCTTGCAGTAGTTCATAGTAATCAAAAGTTGCTCTCAAGATGCATAGTAGTCAAAGTTGTCTTGTCACATAATCTAAGTTGAATGCATATTCTTCTACACTAAAGTGACTTATCTACTTTTGTTGCTTTACCTGCCAATATCTTTTTCTTGGTACTCATTCTTCTGCTTCTAACGATCTGTCAAATTTTTTAAGTGAAAAGGAAATATAATACATTGAAATCATTTTACATGCAAAGGAAATATAAGCTCTGAATATATTAGCTACTTCAAGCTAATTTGGCAATTACATAATATACATGAAACTAAAGAAGAAGAAACTATTAAAGAAAAAACTCACCTTGAATTGAATTGGATTGAAGGAAGCTCTGCTATTAATGCTCTTCTTGACCTAAAATATACATAAAAATAGCAGCCAAATAACTTTCTCCAATGTACTCATGGAAAAAATAACTAGAGAAACTAGAAACTAAAGGAAGATACATAACTAGAAAATAGTAAACATTAATATTGTAACATCCCGCAAAAATGTAACAATCAATTAAGCTATGTGGTCATAATAATCACTTGAATGGTATTAATTGTGAAAATTGTTACTTAAATAACACCAAAGAAAGAATATGGTTTATGGTTCTTCAATAACGTGAATCAAGGTTCAGTGACTTAATACAAGACAACACAAGGTGTAAGAATTGCCTAAGCAATAAATGAACGAATCACGTTTGGCCATGCCACCTCTTCCAACATATGGTGTCAATTGTGCCACTTGTCACTCTATGATTGGTGGAACTTAAAGATTTATTACAAACAGCTAAATCCTAGCTAATATAAATAGGCCAAGGGGTTCTCAAACTTTCTCCAAAAACCCCATCCTATTCTACACTCTCTCTCCCTCTCCACATGCATCCATACCAGGGTCGAACCTGTACTCAAAGGGGCCCTAAGAGGAATCTCAAAAATGGGCCCCTATGATATATGATTTTTTTTTTAACCATATGATTGATTTCTTTTTGATATTAAATTATAAAGATAGAGTTGGAATCCCCTTCTAGGAGGGGGGAAAAGGAAAAATAGAGGAAAAAGGAAGGAGAAGAGTTGGAATAATTCAATAGTTACTACTTACTACAAAAAGTAACAATTCAAGTTTGTGAACAAAGAAATGTTAGACAATTCACCTAGCAAGAATGAAAAGGGCAAAAAAAAAAAAAGAAAAAAGAAAGAAAGAAAATAAAGAACTAAAAATCACATAGGCTTCACAATTACCAAGGGAGTTCAGAGAAACAAACACTAAAGAGGAGAAAGGAACACGTGAAGTCAAACATAGCATTGGAAAGAGAAATGGAAAGCTACAATCTTTCTTAGTTCCTGAAACTTTATGTCATAAATGGAATTTGGATTTTGTGTTATAATAAAATAGAAGCACGGTTTGGGCCCCAAGCTAGCTGGGCCCTAAGCAGCAGCCTGTTTAGCCTTCCTTCATGTCCGGCCCTGATCCATACCTAGCTTTATGGTAAATCTCAAGGCCTTTACATATATGTAAAAGAAAAAATTTGTCCATAGATAGTGCAGGGATGAAAACTACCCTAAAAACCTACCAAATCTTAGGTTTCACACTTAGAAAAGGCTTCTTTTCACATCTAGGAAGATTCCAACTTAAAGAACAACTTTGATGAAGGAATATCAAGGCCTTAGAGATACTTTTCCTCTTAGAATTATTCAAGCAAATCTTAATCAAGAGGTAAGTAACTGATACTCTAATTCCCTTCCTTTTATTCATAAAGCTTTCATAAGATAAATATGGATTTTTATGCATCGTCATTAAGTAATGAAATTGATTTATTGCATTTGAATCACTAGTTAATGATCTACTTGTCTTGCTTTACTATGTGGTAATCTTTGTGGCAATATGACCATGCCATGTGATCGTGGTCATTTTAGCTATGTGGTAATCTTTGTGGTATTATGACCACGCTATATAATCGTGGTCATTTCGAATCAATGAATCTTGTGCGCATTATGGACAGTAGTTTAACTAGTAATAGGGCCCTCCTGCGCATTCAAAGGCTTTGTGCATTCCATGATTTTCTTGAAAATGCATTTCTTAAATGAAAGGTGAATCAAACTATTTTGTTACTCACTGAGTACTTTATATTCACTCCCTTTTTCTTTTCTACAACCTTGTAGATAACTGAATACAAGATATTGGCCAAGCAAGCCGGGAGTTGGAGCATGCTCGCGGAGGGAGTAGAGTTGTGCGTGTGGAGGGAATTGATCTTTGGAGCTATGAGAATGTACTTTGGCCCACATCTCTATAGATATATATATATATATCTTTGTGGCTTGTCATATGTAAGAAACAAACAACTCGATTGCTTTATACGTCTCGTCTCTGCTATTCGTGTGAAAGCTTTTGCTAATAATGTCTAATATAGCGGGAGCATGACAAATACCATCTACAGCAACAATATTAGATGCTTATAGGATATTGAATTAATGTGAAGACCATGGATATCATGTTGGATGTGGGCACAGGAAATACTATCCACAGCAATAATATTAGATGCTTAGAAGATATTGGATTAGCATCTGGTGAACTGGATTTTGATACTTCCACAATAATAGTCGAGGTGATTTCTGAAATATATATCTTTAACTACTCTATCAGAACTAGCAAAATTACTACACTGATCTAAATAACTGTATATTTTATACTCCTCTAGATTTGCTCTTTACAACTTTAGGCTGGGATTAGTGCAATTCATGAAAGATACACGTGGTATACACGTCTTGTCGGTACTTTGGAACTCTGTTCAGCAATATGCCGCAAGCTAAAAGGTATTTCACATCTTGCTAAGCACACAGAAGTTTTGTTTTCTCCTATTCTTTTATTTATTTATTTTCTTCATTGGCAGAGTGGAATTAAAAATCTTAAGAACCTGATCAGATTTTGGTGAGTAATGAGTCAAAGCAGAGTATTCTTGAGGTGGTTATTGCAGTTTGTTCTAGAGGAGATGAGGTAAACTTTCTAAGCTTTATGTGTTTTCTTTTATATTTTAGTCAATTGTTTTTCTTTTTTAGCAAGAATGGCGTATTAGAATGTCAGTTCATAATTGATTAACATCATGAATTCTAAGCTGATGCTGATGATTGGTTTATTGTTGATTTTGAAAAATGTAAAGTTGCTTTATTCTATTCATTACAAGCGATCTAGAAAACAACTGAGGACATATTTGGGCTTAAATGGAAGCCTCAATCTAAATACATTGAGTTAGTTATCATTAACCAAAAAAATTAAAGACCATTAGAAATATTAGAAACAATAAATTATGATTAAGCATCTAAATCAGTCATATGCAGCAAAGGATCCTGTCTCAAGCCGCATAACCAAGCCATTCATCTAAATAAAATCTATTTTCTAATGCTTTTATTCTCCTCTCCAATACTGCAATCCATTTTTCAAATTACATTTCATAATAGAGAGGCACGTGCCTACCACGTGCCATCACTACTCTCTTTATACATAAATTTTATCACACAGAAACCAATGTGAAGGAATTACTTTCTATATTCTTATGTTCGACTTTATAAATCATTGACATTTTCTATATTTTTTTACTTTCATCTACAGCAATTTAAACTTGATATAATGACTAA
Source organism: Nyctanthes arbor-tristis (assembly GCA_963692815.1). Taxonomy (NCBI): domain Eukaryota; kingdom Viridiplantae; phylum Streptophyta; class Magnoliopsida; order Lamiales; family Oleaceae; genus Nyctanthes; species Nyctanthes arbor-tristis. The sequence goes on along the minus strand of CAVNYN010290645.1, from coordinate 3,772 downwards.
AAGATCTCACTTTTGCTATGTTTTTCCATTTCCGCCAAAAACAATATTTGATGGGTACCTTCTAGCATTTAATTTGTCTATGGTGTATGGTTACTTCCATTTCTATTGTTTAATTTAATTAGAGAAGAAAAAGAAAAAGAAAAGTTATACCTCTCTATACATTCGTATTAATTAGTTATTACTATATACCAAGGCGGTAAACTATCACTTAAAAAGACTACACAACGCATTTCACACCTCACCTAATCAAGGGATATTTTAGTTGAATAGAAGACAAGCCAAGCAGTACTAGGCTTGGGCACTACAAGCAAGCCCATCAAAGAGAAAAATTCAAAATTCTTAATCCTTGTAGGAGATGGAGTGAAGCCAAACAACTTATGGAAGTAAAATCAGTTCTCGATTACGTAACCAATGTGGGATATCATTAAAATTTTGAAAAACTGATATTTAGAGCACTTAATTATATTATATTATATATACACACACACATGCACATTATAAATTAATTTGGAAGTTAAACCATTTTTTCCCCAGAACTTCGGTTAAGCCGTAACACTTATAAACTTAAAACTTCAATTGGAGAATGATATTTTAGTGATTATCTAAAGTATGTAGAGCAATTGATTCCACTCATTGATTTATCATTCATCAAATATATTAAAAAAAAAATCCAAAGTACTTATGATTATCTAAAATATGAAAAACTTTCTAAATTTTATAATCTTTCCAAAATAGACACTAAGAAGGTCGTTTGTGAACTGACTCATCATCCTCATTCTACATAAATACGCGATGACTACACAGTCTGTTTCCCAATTCCAACAATAGGGTAAAGACTACTTATATGACATTCTCCAACTTAAACTTAGATCATTAATTCAAGGCACAATTCACTTTTAAAAAGTGGTACACAACCAAATTGGATCATGGAAAGCAATTTCTTTTAATCAAGTACACCATAATCTATTAGCTAGTGACAGCAACGGTGAATGAGAAAAGTAACTGTGTATCATGGCTTTAGGCCTCCTCCCTGAACTCTTTACTTCGAACTTAAATCGATTTTTTCCCTAGACTTAGCACTTGGAAAATAAAGCAACATGCAAAAGATACATAAGTTCGATCACAATATGATATCAAGAGGAAAAAATGTACTGTATTAACTCGTAACGAGAATAAAAACTTATAATCATCTTTCGTTAAACTAATCTCAAAGCCTTGCCGAAAACGCAACATTCTCCTAGGGAAAAAAATCCAACACATGGCAAGTAATATCTTACCAAAATTCAATTTAAACCAAGAGTAATTTGTCTTTCATTCAGAATAGGCAGAGAGTATACAAGAAAGAGAAGACATACCTTGGTACCAAATTGGAACAAACGCGAGATTGGACACGAAGAAGAAGGCACAATTTACATTGTTTCCCAGAACTGAGGTAAGAGCATCGATATCGATGGTGTTAAACTAGGGTGTTAGTAAAGTTATTAGTTAACAACTCAAAAATGTAGTTACATTATAGTGTTAACAAAGTTGTTAAAAGAATCATTTTAACAATTTCCTAATTTTATTGTTAAAGTTAATAATAATTTTAACAACTCATGTGGCCAATCTTTTTTTTTATATTGTCTATAGGTTAAATTAATTTAGTCATAGCTGACTTTTAACTTAAAGCTTAATTATAAGGGTTATTTTAACGCTCTCAATGTATTAGATATCGATAGTTAAATTTAACATTCTTACATGACGCTCAACAATTACTAAAAACCCTATTTTATTGCTTATATGAATAGTTAAATCTCACAACACTAATATAGACGCTCTAAAGCCGCGAAGGAGAGTTTGCTGCTTGAACATAGGACCGGTTCTGATGCTAATCGACCAAAGTGGTCTATTAGGGGCCCCCAGTTGGAAAGTGTTGAAAAGTTTACTGTTGAGTTTTTTGAAATATATGTCCAAGAAAGATAATAAAAATAATGTGAATACAATTTTAGCATAAATTGTTCATTAGCCTAGTGGTGTTTTAATATATTTAAATTTTCATCTTTGGTTATAGGTTAGAAGTTCAAATCCTTATACCAACAAATTTGATTTTATTTTTTTAAAGGCTAATTTACATTATATTTATTTTTTTTTAAGAAGGGGCCCCCATTTAAATTTCATATAAGGCCCCCGAAATCTATTGGCCGGCCTTACTTGAACGATTGTTGAGCGGAAGGGAAGTTGTAAGACGAGTGTAATTACGGGGATTTAGGGCACGAAAGAAATAGGGAAAATAAATTGGGAAAAATACAAGAGAAATGAAGGCAGTTTTATTTTCTATTTTAACCTTTTTTTTTTTGGCAAACTCTTTTCTATTAACTATTAATTATCTTTTTTATTATTTTCTCTTTTATCTTATTCCATTTAATTTACATCTAAAATAAATTGATCAATGTTTCATTATTTTTCAAGAAAAAATTTTACATTACGAAATATCTTCAATTATTGTGGTAAAAATAGGGAAAAATAACTAATTTGTTCAAAACTATAAAAAGTTACGGAAGTTCACCATTTTGGATGGAAAAGGCTTTATCCTCAATTGGTACTCTTTGAAATGAAAACTTTGTAAGAGATTTATAAATTACACAAAATACATTTTTGAATAGAAAAGAATACTCCGCCTACAAACATAACTAGGAATAGTGTACAAAACTACGAAATGTTGTCTTTGTAGGGAAAGGTCTACACTGCCTACAAATTGAACTCTGTATATGGAATTTTTGTAGGGAAAGCATACATCACTACAAATCATTTTGGTTGTTTGGAAAAGAGAATTCTACATACGAATTTCATTTCGTAGGAGGAATTTTTTTAGGATAAGCATAATTTTCTAGTAGTGCACACAACCATATACTATCAAAGATCATACCAAATTAGACTATATATTACCACCACTTTTTCTTATAAATTCACTATATTTTAATAAATACTAAACTCTTAAGACTGTTGAGCAAAAAAGGGACCCACTTACCAGTTTTCCCGCCTAAAGTCCATGCTTATTTCTCACTGAACTTTTTCCTTTTTTTCTCTTCCGATCTCCAACTTAGTGATATTTTGTGGTTATTATTAATTACATTTGGCCTTACGCATTTTTTCTCTATCATTATTACAGCTGGAGCAAAATATTGGGCAGAATATTGTACAGAACAGTTGTATGTATGAGTCTACTAGAATTCCGATGCTTTGATATTATACAGTTCTTTAAATAATTTCTTGGTAATGTCTCAGGAGTTTTACCATACATATTGTGCCTTAGTGACATCCAGGGTGACCGAGCAAATTCTCATAATACGAAGTCCTTTTTTCCCCAACTGCTAAAGATGTCTACAATTTCTCTTCTGAGTGATGTCAACAAGAACGAATCGATTGGCGGTTAAGAGTCCTTTGTGTTCGAAAATGGCTGGTGCTGGAGAGTGAGAAATTTGAACGCATCCTTGAATTTCTTTTTATGGATCAGGAGGTTAGTACAGTAGTTAAAAAATAGTTATAAAATTTAAAGACTTCTTCTGTCATTACCTATTGTGTACACCAAATTTATCTTACTTTGTTTGATAGGGAGGTCGAATTCAGGCTACTGCCGTCGGTCACCTCATCGAGAAGTTTGATTAAAAAAATTGTAGAATACAATTTGTACTGTATCAAGACTGTTGCTGTTGCTGACAATAAAGGGACGTTCAAACCAATTGGTCATGTTTACAGGCTCCTTTTTTTTTTTTTTTTTTTTTTTTTTTTTTTT
>CAVNYN010290638.1:0-56264 GCA_963692815.1 Nyctanthes arbor-tristis | reverse complement strand
CGCTCTTCCGATCTACTGCGTCCAGTATATATACCCAATCTGTCGAGCCGCCGAGCTCCAATATTGTGTCCAAAGTATATACCTAGTCAACTAGCCCCTAAGCTCCCAACACTCACGAGGGGTACACTTCTCCAAGTGGTATATCTACCTGAACGGCTACATAAGCGGTATATTATATGGGGACCTCACGCTAATCATCCATTGCATCACTAACGTACAACTCACCACACCATGACATGTTCCTCACGTATGCTAATCATCTACATACTCAATGTGATGCATACATGATGTGAAATACATCATGCACGGTATAATAATGTCAACATACTAATGCACAAGTAGCACGGCATAATAATGTCAATCTACTAATACACAAGAATGAACATATATATTAGTCGCGTCGCATGTAGAAAGCATATATTCAACAAATGAAACTTTATACTGTAGGTGGAGTTATCATATTTACCTCATTAGTCACAAGGTTTGAATAACTAGCTCCTATATCGTATAAATTACCATTTAAGAAAAAAGCATAAAGAATAATGGTAAAATATAAATAATATTATTTTACGGTCGATAGCAACTATTTCATGGTTGACCGAATGTTGTACATTTCAGCATCTTCGGTCGTGTAGTCGACTCGAATTTAAATTCTGATCCACCACAAATACTACGGTCGACCAAGAGAAAGGGAGAATTTAATTTCTGAATATTCGTATAAAGATTTTTCACTCCTATTTGTAGCTTTCTTTAAGGGCCTAACCGCAATTAAACTTTTATTTAATTGCACATTCACCCTAGGATAAATTTCGCAATTATCCTTAACGGATAGTCGTCATCTTAAAAATAAATAATTATCCTTTATTCTTATTATAAAAATCAAATATGATGCTTTATTTTCTTCCTAAAAATCTCGTAAAAATATCAAACGACTAGAAAATTATTTTTAACTAAAATGAATTTTTTGGACATTACAGAGCTAGATTGACCATTTTGGTCACTTGTCCCACATGTGGATTATTCAATAATCTCTCACCATGTGTGTCTAGCGTGATAATCTTCCGAGACGTATAAAGATCAAGACTAGTATTCTATCAATATTTTTATAAAATAAAACTCAAATAATACAACCATGTTTGTTTCCTATATATTTTACTAGTTGTATACTCATGCGTTACATGGAATAGAATAATTAGCCAAAAAATAATACTTGATAATTAACTTGCAATCTCTAAAATTATATAAATATATATAATATATATTAATATGAGAATGTGTATATGATTGAAAGCATATATAAGCGAGAGAGTAAATATATATTTTTATTTATTTATTTATTATTTTATTTTTTGAGAAAATATCTTGACTCTAAAATCCAAACCCGAGATATAACTTTTATTATAATATAAATTATAATTACGTATATTATATGTGTATAAAATAAAAACATATGTATAAAATATTATCAGAGATTTAATTTGAAACTTAATTAGTTGAAAATGCGTATATACTATATATATTATTAAAATAAAATAAATAAATAAGAGGCATATATAAGTATGATAGTGGTTTTACCGGGCAAATTTGCATATGACGACTATCCTACTTTAACTGCTTAGTTAACTTCCAAATTCTCATCTAAGAATCTATGAGCTATTGTTGCTGCTGATGCATAAAATTTGACACAAAGTACTCCAAGGGTAAAATTTTATACCTTCCCAAGCTTTCTCTTTTCTATGCTCCATTTCTATATCTTAATTTGCATGTTAGTACTGTTCTTTTTCTTCATCTTCTAAATACCTTTTGTATACTCGTGCATTTCACGGAATAGAGTAATTAGCAAAAAAAATGCTTCATAAATTAACTTGCAATCTTCAAACTTATATACATATATATAATTTATATTAATATAAGAATGTGTATACAATTGAAAGCATATAAAATAGAAAGCATATATAAACGAGAGAGTAGATATATATTTATATATATTTTAAGAAAATATCTCTACTCGAAAATCTAAACCTGAGATATAACTTTTATATAATATATTATAACTTAGATTATAATTACGTATATTATATATATGTGTATAAAATAAAAACATATATATAAGATATTAGATATTTAATTTGAAGCTTAATTAGTTGAAAACGTATGTATATATATATATATATGTGTGCTCTTCCGATCTAAAATAAATAAAAAAGAGGCATATATAAATATAATTGTGGTTTTGGTGGGAAAATTTACATATGGTCACTGTCCTACTTTAATTTATAAGATATTACGATATTAGTCTTTTTAGTCCATTAAAAGGGAACACAATTAGAAATATAAAGTCTAATATTTTTATAGTTTCTTTTAGTTATTGAACTCAATTAAAACAAATAGTATCAAAAGTCATGTTGTTCCATTTCATAAATAAATTGATCAGTGCGTGTTTCCTGAGAGATTGAACGATACTCATGTTCTTATTCCTAAGATTTCCAACCCATAGGGTATGAGTGATTTAAGGCCATCTCTTTGTAATGTCCTTTATAAGATCATTGCTAAAATGCTAGCAAATCATTTGAAGTATATCCTTCATGATATTATTTCTGATTCACAATGTTCATTTGTTCTCGATCGCTCAATCACTGATGATATCTTTCTCACTTTTGAAACGATGCACTATTTGAAAAGGAAGTCTCAGGGTAAATAAAAAAAAAAAGGATTTGTGGCTTTAGAAGTGGATATTAGCAAAGCCTATGATAGGTGGGAATGAGATTTTTTTTTTTTTTTTTGAAAAAAGTGATGGCACGTATGGAGTTCAGACCTTCATAGATTAACTTGATTTCCTTATGTATCACTACAGTCAGGCTCTATATCTGTAATTTTCCACAAAAAAATTTTAAGAATGCCCTAGTAAGTTTTGACAAGGATTGAATAACTACTTGAGCTTGCATCAACTAATTTAATCGGTTAATAGTTTTACTCAAAAGAATGCCTAAATTCAATCGGTTAGTAGATTTTGCTCAAAACAAAAATGTGGTGTTTAATTATACGATCTAAAAACATAATAACCTAATTATAGAATCACACTAAGCAGAAGGACTCCCTAAGAAATAAATGAGTGAACCTTATGAAGACACTTGGGTGCTTACAAAATAATCACATAAAGGATATAAGAAACGCTTGGCATACCTTGTTGCAAGAAAATTCCCAAGCTTCCAATTGGACTTCCTTCTATTGGCTAACCATAAAATTATCTAGGGACAATTAGCCACATTTTTATAGGTGAAACTCAAGACTTTTCTCCAAAAGAACTAAGAAATTCGTCCATAAATAGGGAAGGCCATAGAACACTAAGCAAAACTCCCAAAAATGCTCCCTTTGCACTTGAAATATAGCTCTCCGCATATATAGAATGAATCCCACTTAAAAGACCACTTTGGCTGAAAAATATCAAGATTTTGAAGGCATTTTTCTTCCTAGAATTGTTCAAGAATCTTTGAGAAAAATAAGACAAAATGTGAGTAACTAATGTTTTGATTTCCTTTAGCATGCATGAGTTTTAAAGAAGGGCAAACATTTTGATGCATTAGCATGACAAGAAACAAAATGATTTATTACATTTGAATCACTAGCTGATACTCTACCCTTCTGGCTTTGCTTTGTTTTGATTTCATACTATGAGTCATCTAATAATTCCAAGATAGGTGATGATTAGTATGGTATATTTTTTTTGTATTTGTATTGTACTTTGCTTGAAATTTCAGTAAGGGTCAACCGGAATTGAATATGGATCCACTTGATATTATGTTGCCATGATCAAATTGGCATTAGATGATATAATTGCACGCTACGGGTAGTAAATTAGCCAGTGATTAGACCCTCTTGTACATTCAAAGGTTTGTATATTTCATGTTTTCTTGAACTTGTGATTAAAAATGATTTCTTGTAACCAAGTAGTGAATCAAAATATTGTGTTACTCACTGAGTACATTGTACCCACTCTGTGTCATTGTACCCACTCTGTGTCTTACAATTTTGTAGATGCTCAACTATAAAGTTTATGAAAGACAAGCCAAAGATTGGAGCGTGTCCTCAGATCGAAGTAGAATACTGCATGTAGTGGAAACAAACTTGTGGGGTTACTACAATGATGCACCATGGTTCCTAATGTATTTGGGAACAACCTACGAGCTTAATATTTTTTGTGCTTACATTCATGATCACTTGTATCATGATAAGTTTATGACAGATAAACCTATGTTCTTTACCTAATGTAGTAGCATAACAAGAGATAATAGCTATAAGAATAAATATAAGTATAGGCATATACATATACATATATATATATATATATGGAAACTTGGTATGTAATACAAAGGTGAAAGAGTAACTTTTGTAGCTATGGGAAGCCTATTTTCAATGTAAAGGCTTTCCATCCCATGACTCGGCAAGTTTAGCAATAAAAATTTACTTATTACATAACTTGTTGTGTGTTCTTTACACCTTATGATTGATTATGTGAAACGGTGGTGTATGAAAACAAATGAAGAGATAAAAGATCAACGCTATTTCTTGATGATTATAATGACATGAAAGGATTACAAGTATTCTCAAATTTGCAAAGGAATTCGAAAGTTTAACCATAAAATTGCTCCAATTTTTCTAACGTAAAGAAAAGTTATGAAACTATATGAGAATATTCTAATATTTCTTTGAAAATTAACCAATTTATTAGTTTTATAAGTCTAGTCCCTCGTTAGTAGTACAATCGAAAAAGGATAAAAATGACTAGAAACACAATAATGTTGGATCATATAACCGAGGCGTGACAAGAGTGGTATCAGAGCGGCGTTCCAAGAGCCACTACATGCATAATCTACTTTGCACGAAGAATTCTCCGATTGGCTTGCAAGTATGTGACCATTTATAAGGGATTTGTATATGTTGTCTCGCTTTTTAGTAAAGGTTATACCTATTAATTACATGGTAAAAAGGTCATGGAAAATAGAAGTTAAGTGAGGTGAAATTTCTTGCTATTTTGATATGGATTTGTCCTCTCTTGGAATGTTAATTTGAAAGTGTTGATCTTGAAATCTTGAATTTGAGCAAGCAAGTGAATCCTACAAGTAGTAGAAAAAAGTACCCAAAAAATAGAAGCAAGTGATCAAGGAAATCAACTATTGGAAACTCCACCAAATTTAATGAAGGGAAGGAGAATAGGAGAGAAAAATGATAGTTTTCACTTTGGCTCTAAGTGCCAAGCTAATCTTAAAAGATATCATATGGCCTCTATTCATACTAGAGAATGTCTTGAAATCAAAATAAGCTCAAGAAAAGCAAGGAAAAGGGGACAAAAAGGACTCAAACAATGAAATTTGGCCTTTTCAGGATAGCATGCGGTGGACTGTGGAATGCATTCCACGGCCTACACGCAACGCGACCTATTTTTAGCATTGTCCATTTTGGTCTCTAGCTTCACTTTTTCTTACACCTTTGGTCCTTTTTCCTCAAATTTTTTCCAATAAGTCTAGAAACTTCAAAAGACATTTCAAATGGTCCTCAAGCTTCAAAATGACTCTAAATTTAATAGTTTAAATTTCACAATTGTGCAAACAAGTCCCTAAACTTCCTTATTTATTCCAAATCTATCCAAAGAACTTATTTTATGCATTTTTAAGCCTCGAACTCTATTTCTTTCATATGATTGACGCTTATTTCAATCAAAAGGATTTCTTTTGACCATTTGGCATCCGAATCAAACCCAATTTTCAATGCTTCTTTTTCTTGAACTTGACCTATAAAATTACGGCATTAATCCCGTCATTAACTCCTGACTTTCTTAAGCCTTTGACCACATGATAAGGTCTACCCGTACAAGGACCAAACTTTGATTTATGTGTATCTCGCTATTAAATAATATATGGTTGTTAAATTTCCTATTTCTACGATAAAATTGAAGTATAATTTTGGGAAAGTAGAGAAATGGATGAATTGCCTATTTCTATGATAAATTTCCTATTTCTACGAAGAAATTGAAACATCATTTCCTTTAGTGTTGCTCGAGATGTAAATTTTAAAATATTTCCTATGCCATTAGAGATGAATGTTAAACTACCTTCAGGAATAACTTATGTGCCAAAGGAATATATGCCTAATGCCATGATCCAATTAGGAGATGACATGCCAAATCTAATTCCTTTTGACCTTATAGACTTTGATATAATCTTAGGAATAGATCGATTAGCTAGGAATGGGTTGATTATTAATTGTCGAGCTCGAACCCTAAAATTTATGGAAAAGAACCCTATACCATTCTCTAGGCCTTTAAAAAGTACCCGAACAATAATTTCAACATTTCAAACCCAAAAACTGTTAAAACAAGGCCATTTAGGTTTTTAGGTTAGTTTACATCAAATTAAGGCCGGGAATTCGGTTCCAATCTCAGCCTTGCTTGTAGTTCAAGAATATCTGGAAGTATTCCCAGTTGACTTGCCAGGATTATCCCCAGATCATGAGGTAGAATATTGAGGTATATCTTGGTACTACTCCAATATCCAAAGCTCCTTACCGCATGTCACCAAAAGGAACTCCGAACCCAGCTAGAGGAATTGCTTAACAAGGGATTCATCTGAACTAGTACATCCTCTTGGGGTGCACCACTTCTATTCGTAAAGAAGAAAAATAGATCTATGCGGGTGTGTATGGATTATCGGGGATTGAATAAAGTCACGATAAAGAATAAGTACTCTTTTCCATGCATTGATGATCTATTAGATCAACTTAGAGGGTCAGCGATCTTTTCCAAAATAGACTTGCGATCTAGATACTATTAATTGAAAATAAAGGAGGAAGCTATTTCCAAGTCATCCTTTAGTACAATATATGGGCACTTTGAGTTTTTAGTCATGCCATTTGGCTTAACTAATGCACCTGCAGCCTTTATAGATTTTATGGGCTTGATGTTCAAGGATTACTTGGATAAATTTGTAATCATGTTTATCAAGAACATACTAATCTATTCAAGATCTCTGAAGGAACAAGCTAAGCACTTACATTTTGTTTTGCAAACTTTAAGAGAGAAACAATTATACGCCAAGTTCTCAAATGTGAATTTTGGACCTTGGCGGTAATTTTCCTTGGCCATGTCATGGATCAAAGTGGGATTTCAGTTGACCCAAGCAAAATTGAGGTTGATTAATTGGCGTCAACCCACAATACCTACGGAAGTGTGAAGTTTCCTAGGATTGGGTAGATTTATTAAAGACTTTTCAAAAATCGTTGTCCCTCTTACACAGTTAACAAAGAAAAATATACAATTTAAACGGACTAAAGATTGTGAAAGAATCTTCAAAGAGTTAAAGAAGTGACTTACCACAGCACCTATCCTTACAATTCCTGAAGAATGTGATAAGTTTGTTATTTATAGTGATGTATCCAAGTATGGACTCGGATGCACATTAATGCAAAATGACAAAGTTGTGGCTTATGCATCTAGGTAGTTAAAACCTTAAAAAAAAAGAATTACCCCATTCACGACTTAGAGTTACTCGCTATAGTGTTTGCCTTGAAAGTTTGGCGACACTATCTCGACGGAGCGAAATGTGAGATTTAGACTGATCATCATAAAAGTCTAAAATATTTCTTCACTAAAAAAAAATTGAATATGCGGCAATGAAGGTGGCTTAAATTGGTAAAAGGTTATGATTGCACAATCAATTACCACCCAAGAAATGCAAATGAGGTAGTCGATGCCTCAAGTCGGAAAGTCATCACAAGCGAAAAGAGGCCTAAGGAGTTACAAAATGAAATTGAAAAGTTTGGCTTAGAATTCTTACCTAATGGAGATGCCAAACTAAAAGAAACGACTGTAAAACTAGTGCTAACGGATCAAATAAAAGAAGGACAAAAGATTGATGAATTTGCTAAGAAGATCTGGAATAACTTGGCAAGTAGAAAATAATCTCTTTATAATATTTCAAGTCAAGGAATATTAAGGTACAAAGACAAGATGTATGTACCAGAAACTGAAGGTTTACGAGAATGTATTTTGAAAGAGGCACGTAGTACACCATATACTCTTTATCGTGGTTCTACAAAAATGCATCATGACATGAAAAAATTATATTGGTGGCCCGACATGAAAAGGCATATTGCAGAGTTTGTAGCCAAATACCTTACCAGTCAACAAGCAAAAGTAGAACACCAATGGCCAGCTGAGACATTATAACCATTAGAAATTTCCGAATGGAAATGGGAGAAAATAATGATTGGTTTTGTAAGTGGATTACCTAGAATTGCCAAAGGGTATTATGTCATATGGTTAATTGTAGATCGCCTAACAAAGTCAGCACACTTCATCCCCATTAAGATGACCTTTACAATAGAACAACTTGCTGACCTATATATCCGAGAGATAGTTAAATTGCATGGTGTTCCTGTTTCTATTACCTCTGATTGAGATCCACGATTCTTATAATGATTTTGGAAGGAAGTTCACCAGACCTTGGAGACCTGGTTAAATTTTAGTACTGCTTTTCATCCCTAAATTGATGGCCAGTCAGAACGCACCATCCAATCTCTTGAAGACATGCTTCAAGCTTGTGCTTTGGAATTCCTACAAAAATGGGATTATTACCTACCTTTTGCTGAATTTTCATACAATAATAGTTATCACTCCTCGATCCAAATGGCGCCATACGAGGCATTATATGGAAGAAAATCACCCTTGTATTGGAATGAAGTTGGATAGAAGAAATTAATCAACTCAGAAATGATGGAGGAAATTATTAAAGTAGTAGAGAAGATCAAAGAAAAATTCAAAGCTACACAAGACCGTCAGAAAAGCTACACAGACCAGCGGCGACAACCATTAGAATTTGATATTGGAAATCAAGTATTCATCAAGATATCTCCAATAAAACAACTTCTGTAGCTTGGAAAATGAGGTAAATTAACTCCTCAAAAGAGGATTGGAGAAGTCACATATGAATTGAAATTACCAGAAGAAATGAATCAAATCCATCCCGTATCTCATATCTCAACACTAAAGAAATATGTACCCGATCCTTCCCATGTGTTTTCAGAGACACCCTCTGACATAAACCTTACCTAACCTTGGAAGAATGGCCGTTAAGATCTTAATGAGTGAAACAAAAAGGTTAAGCAACAAAGAAGTGCCCATCTTTCACGTATTATGGAAAAGTGAAGTCTTGGAAGAACAAACATGGGAACAGAAGGATGAAATGAAGAAATAGTACCCCAATTATTTACAGGTAATTTTGAATTTCGAGGACAAAATTCTTTTAAGGGGTAGATTGTAACGTTCCATAAAAAAAATTTAAGAATACCTTAGTATGCTTTGACAAGGATTGAATAACTACTTGAGTTTGCATCAACTAATTCAATCAGTTAGTGGTTTTACTCGAAAGAATGCCTAAATTCAATTGGTTAATAGATTTTGCTCAAAACAAAAATGTGGTGTGTAATTAGTACGATCTAAAAACATAATAACCTAATTATAGAATCACACTAAGTAGGAGGACTCCCTAAGCAATACATGAGTGAACCTTATGAAGACACTTGGGTGCTTACAAGATAATTACATGAAGGAAAAATAAGAAACACTTGGCATACTTTGTTGGCAAGAAAATTCCTAAGCTTCCAATTGGACTTCCTTCTGTTGGCTAACCATAAAATTATCTAGGGACAATTCGCCACATTTTCATAGGTGGAGCTCAAGACCTTTCTCCAAAATAACTAAGAAATTCGTTCATAAATAGGAAAGGCCATAGAACACCAAACAAAACTCCCAAAAACACTCCATTTGCACTTGAAATAGAGCCTTCCCCATATATAGCGTGAATCCCCACTGAAAAGACTACTTTGGTTTAAAAAATATCACAATTTTGAAGGCATTTTTCTACCTAGGATTGTTCAAGAATCTTTGAGGAAAAGAAGACAAAAGGTGAGTAATTAATGTTTTGATTTCCTTTAGCATGCATGAGTTTTAAAGAAAGGCATATATTTTGATGATTTATTGCATTCGAATCACTAGTTGATACTCTACCTGTCTTGTATTGGCTTTGCTTTGTTTTGATTTCATACTATGTGCCAACTAATGATTTCAAGATAGGTGATGATTAGTAATATTGTTTTGTATTTGTATTGTACTTTACTTGAAATTCCGATAAGGGTCAACTAGAGTTGAATGTGGATCCACTTGATATTATGTTGCCATGATCGAATTGGCATTGGATGATATAATTACGTGCTGCGGGTAGTAAATTAGCTAGCGATTGGGCCCTCTCGTGCATTCAAAGGTTTGTATATTTCATGTTTTCTTGTAACCAAGAAGTGAATCAAAATATTGTATTACTAACTAGGTACATTGTACTCACTCTGTGTCTTACCATTTTGTAGACGCTCAACTGTAAAGTTTATGAAAGACAAGCCGAAGATTGGAGCGTGTCCTCAGATTGAAGTAGAATATTCCATATAGTGGAAACGGACTTGTAGATTTACTACGAGGATGCACCATGGTTCCTAATGTATTTGGGAACAACCTACGAGCTTAATATCTTTTGTGCTTACACTCATGCTCACTCATATCATGATAAGTTTGTGACGAATAAACGTGTGATCTTTACCTAATGTAGTAGTATAACAAGAAACTAATATCTATAAGAATAAATATAAGTATAGGCATATATATAAATATGGGAAACTTGGTATGTAATACGAAGATGAATGAGTAACTTTTGTAGTAATAGGAAGCCTATTTTCAATGTAAAGGCTTTCCATCCCACGACTCAGCAAGTTTAGTAATAAAAATTTACTTATTACATAACTTGTTGTGTGTTCTTTACAACATATGTTTGATTATGCGAAACCGCAGCGTAGGATAAAACAAATGAGGAGATAAAAGATCAACGCTATTTCTTGATGGTTGTAGTGACATGAAAGGCTTACAAATATTCTTAAATTTGTAAAGGAATTCGAAAGTTTAACTATAAAATTGCTTCGACTTTTCCAACGTAAAGAAAAGTTATGAAACTATATAAGAATACTTTAATGTTTCTTTAAAAGTTAAACAATTTATTAGTTTTGTACATCTCGTCCTTCGTTAGCATTACAATCGAAAAAGGATAAAAATGAGAACTTCTGCTAATAAATACTAGAAACACAGTAATGTTGGATCATATAATAGGGGCGCGACAATATCACTCAAGAAGGGATAGAGATTGGTCCTATTATACCGGAAAGAGGATTGAAGCAGGGGTGTCCTTTATCCCCCTACCCTTTCGTCTTGTATGCAAAAGGTCTCCCTAAAATTTTGGAAACTAGAGTTGCATCAGTAAAACTTCACGGTTGTAGAATTGCTCGTGGTACCCCTGATCTTTCACATTTTTTGTTTCGAGGACGACATCCTCTTCTTCTTCAAAGCTAACTCAAGAATAGGTATTGTGATTAAACATATTTTGGAGTGTATAAACGAGAATCGGGACAAGCCATCAATTTCCAAAAGTCTTCCTTGTTCTTTAGGACCGATGTTAGTTAGGAATGTAAACAAAGCCTTTGTAATCTTCTTGGCATTGAGACTTCTAATGGGCATAACTGGTATCTGGGACTTTCATTGTTGGTAGGCCATAAAAAGACGGAGATTTTTGCTTTTGTGAAGGATAGGATTTGGCAAAATATACAAGATTAGAGAGAGACGTGTGCTCTTCCGATCTCAAATGAAGGAAAAGATATATTCCTTAAGACCGTGGCACAAGTTGTCCCAAATTATGCTATCAGTACCTTTCTACTCTTACTAGATCTTTGTAAAGATTTAGAACACTTGATGAGTGCTTTTTGGTAGGATAGACATAAAGGATCATCGAAGGGCATAGCTTGGATGAGATGGAATCGACTCAGTTATCCAAAATCTTGTAGAGGCTTGGCTGGAAGTTCCTAACTGAGCCAAATTCCTTGGTTACAAGAACAATAAAGGCTTGGTATTTTCTTTGCACTTCCTTACTTGAAGCAAAGCTGGGCCACAGACCGGGTTATACTTGGAGAAGCATATTTGCCACTCAAAGTTTGCTCAAACAAGGTATCTAATTTCAAGATGGTAGAGGTGATATGGTAAGAGTCTGGTAAGATTTACGGCTTCTGGATATCTGGAATGGCCATGTTACTTCACATATGACTCCACGTAAAGAAACAGTGACAGTAAAGCAACTTATGGATGAATCAACCAAACAATGGGATATGGATATCCTACAAGATATGTTTAATGAAAGGGATCGAAGGATGATCATGAAAATTCCGTTGGCCCAAGATGATGTTGATGATCAATTATTCTAGTTTGGTAAGGCCAAATCATGCTACACCTTTAGAAATGCTTACAAATTGCATAAACAAATAGAGAGGAGCACTACTATTCCGCAAGAGGATATTTTTTGGAAGAAAATTTGCAACTTGAAGGCTCCTCCAAAGGTTAAGAACTTTATTTGCCAAGTAGCTTCTGAAGTACATCCAATGGCTAATTTACATCATTCCAAGGCTGTAGCAATTAATGTCATTGCCAAGGTTGTTTGAATGAAGAAGAGTCAATTCTTCACAGCCTTGTTTCATCCCAATTTGGGAGAAAAGTCTAAATGAGTACACATATTAGTACTTTAATGAGCAACTCGAGCAATTTCAAAGACTGGTTCTTCTCTCTTTTAGATAAAATTGATCGTGTTGATTGGGAACTTGCTATCACGTTTTGTTGGGTGATATAGAATAACAGAAATAACGCTTTCTTGAATGCAAAATCCTTTATGGCAGAGAAGGTTATTTCATTTTGCTAAAACAGAGCTGTATCAGTGGATACAAGCTTAAAAGTTGTTTACGACTGGAGGTATTTCCAATATGCTTAATAAAGGCTAGGAAAAGTGGGAGAGACCAGGTCACAGATTTTTCAAAGTGAATGTGGATGTAGGTATTTTTGAAGAGCAAAATTGTGTGGGCATTGGTCTTGTTATTCGTGTTGAGGAAGCTAGTTTTGTAAGGAGCAGAGTGACGTTATTTGACAGTGCGTTTGACCCAAAGCTTACAGAGGCTTTGGGAATAGAAGAAGCTCTCACCTGGATCAAAGAGCTTTCACTAGACAATATAATTATTATTGAAACGGATGCACATCTAGTTTACTCATCACTTCGAAGCCCCAGTTCCTAATATATCTCAATTTGGTCTTTTATAGAAGATTGCCGCAAATTATGTAATGAGAATGATAATATTTTATTCTCTTGTATTCATGGGTCTGCGAACCAAGTAGCTTATTATTTAGCGAGGGCAACTGGTTCTATGTCTGGCCCATTTGAGTGGGGAGGGACTTTTCCCCCACTAATTTATGATGTACTATTATCTGATGCTAGTAATAAAAAAGATTCTTTTAGTAAAAAACAAAAAATAGAAAATACATTGTAATAATATATATCTACGTGTATAATTAACTTGCTTGAAACAAGTTGATGAATTCATAAAAGACTTTACTTTTTACTTTTTTTTTTTTTTTGTAAATTCCCCTAAAATCATCTCCTTCCTTGAAAAAACAAACAGTAATTTACATTATGAGCCCTACTCTCTCAACTTTTACACAATCTCGTCTCCATTCCTTTTTTTGGCTTGTTAAGTTCTCAATCTTCCATTTATTGTCACGTTATATCCCTATTGAAGTTTTCATCAACTCTGATTGTTCAATCAATATTAAAAGACAAAATTACCCCCACATTAATAGAATAAAAAAGCCAAAAAGAAACTTGAAAAAAAAGGGGGGAAAATAAGTTTACAAAGTATGATTAACCTCTATATTTGAAATAATTGTTTATCACAAGAACAATTCCGAGTCTTACCAAATAGGCAGGTGTTAAGATTTATCCCAACTAAGATATCTCCTTATCCAAAAGTGCCCTAATAATAACAACAACAATAACTAAATAATGTTTTTGTGAATTATGGCCAATATCAGGTACATAAGTAGTGATTTCAAATTTAGAAGTTTATATACTCTAATAAATTATTTATTTATTATTATATTATTTCTTTTTTTAAAATTCATTTTGGCTTATTTATTTATTGATAAAGTCCCTTTTCAAACTTTTCGGAGCTTATCATATGTGCATGAATAGATGTAGAGTGCATACATACCTCTCATATAGGGTGAGAGATTTTGTTACAAAACCTTCGAGAGATTTTTGAAAATTTTACTATTTATATATTAATCGTGATGGTAATTCTGCAGGCTAAGATCTGTCAAAGATGAGAAAAACTGTTAATGAGGATAAAATGTAATAATAAATGAAACATTAGGACTTAGTAGGCAATTTTTCTACAAAAACATTAGGTTCTTGTAAGGGAGAGTGAAGGCTTAGATGGCTAGACGTAAGGGACCTATGCCACCTCAATCAAGCTTATTCCCTCCAAAATTACATAGGCCCACCCAAAAAAATTTAATTTTCAGATACATATCCCCACTTTAAAACCCCTTTTTGCCAAACCGCGCATAGCACCCCCACCTAATCCAACCTTCTGTGATCGCCCCCAACACTGTCACTCATCGGACTGGACACGAACCACCGGTTATGGAGGGATTACCCTCCAGAAAACCCACCCCACCCACCTACGTCTCTGAAAAAACCACCCCCACCCTTTTAAACTAGAACACGACTACTCCCAACCCAACCTTCTATTGATCGACCCATCACCCACCAGACCGGACACAACTGCTGGCGACAGAGGGATTACCTCCCAAAAAACCTACCTACCCACCTACCCACTCCCTAATTTCAGAAAAACCCCCCCCACCCAAATCATTTCTATCGCCCGCCTATCGTTCGTCCACCACTCCATACTCAATTTCTGCTGGACCGGAGCCTTAGGTCAACATTGTAGGTAAATTTCTGTGAAGATACTATCACTAGATTAATTGAATATACACAGATATGACAAAATAATCCCGATTCGTGCATGCGTCTAAGAATTCCCAAGCATGAAGTGGAATATGAAGATTGCCCGGTTAGGATTTTCACATAACATAAGGTCTTTGTAGAGTTGAGAAAATTTCTAATAATACATGACATTGTGTTAGTATGAAAACATTATATGTGTTCAATTTGAGACCAAAAAAATAAAATAACTATATTTTTATATCTAGTACTAAAATCCCTGGTTCAGTTCAAATGTGGAAACAAACATGTCTAAGCCATAAATACAATGGGGAATTAAGTCCAAGAAAATTTAAAAATTTTAGGGGATTGTAACATATTTAAGGCACATCCACAGTAAGGCGGAATTGAGAAATTGATTAACGATTTTAGCATCTCCTAGTAGATGCAAAGATGAGCTCCTCCAATGTTGTGTCTTTTCAGGGGATCGAAATTAACTTGTTACAATTTTTTCAATTTCCGGTCAAAACAAGTACCTTTTGATCTTTTCCAGTGCATCCATATTCACATTGACAGCATCCAAAGACGCAAGTAGGTTGGAATGTGATTGAAGAGCATGAATTATGTGGTTGAAAAATGTTAGATCAGTCCTATCACATTCTATATCCACAGAAACCATAATTTGGTGAAATTTGCTTAATAAAAAGATGGTATTTACATCGAGTAACTTGCAAGAGAACAACTGGGAGATTCACAGCAACCGCCTCATTCTCTGAAAGATGAAATGACATAGACCACGAACCCGAACGCAAAGAATCTATACTCATGACAAGGCGTGCAGGCGACAGAAATGATTGGAGGGGGGGTTTTTTCTAAAACTAAAGGAGGGTGGGTAGGTTTTTAGGGGAGTAATCCCTCCATCGCCGGTGGTTAGTGTCTGGTCCAACAGGTGTTGGGCCGAGCAACAGAAGGTTGGGTTGTGGGGTGGTTGTGTTCTTGCTAAAATGGGTGGCTATGGTTTTTTCTGAGAGGGTGGTGGGTGGGTAGGTTTTTTGCGGGTAATCCCACCATCGCCGGTGGTTCATGTCCGATTCGGCGAGTGGTGGTAAGGGCGATCACAGAAGGTTGCGTTAGAGGGTGGTTGCGTTCTAGCTAAAAGGGGTTGGGTTGATATGTATCTGAAAAAAGAAAAGATAATAGTACCAAATCCCTTACAACAAGACTCACATGCGCATAGCGTGTTGACAAAATTACCCTTTGAGAAAACAAACAAAGTTTTATAACAATTCAATTGTTATAGGAGAAAATTTTCAAGAAATTTTACATCAAATTGAAGATTTACCATTCCTATACACTTGTACATATTGTAGTGTCATTACTGACGATACATGATGGCAAAATCAAAGAATTTCTTGGTACCAAGAAAGATATCAGCAATCGATATTCTCTGGAGTGGTTTCAAGAGCTGTTAATGTGATTATTCAGCATAAACAGAATCTAGAACAACAAAGAGAAAAATAAATACATGATTTCATTATGCATTATGTCTTAAGGCATCATGGAGATTCAAACCTCTCAAGAAGAAGTTGAAGAATTTCAGTTAAAAGAATCAAAAGGAAACTTTTTAGGAGAAGTTGTAGTTTATGAAAAAAGACTACAAACAATCTTTGAGAAGGATTTCACTCTAAGAACTGGAGAAGTTTTCAAAAGAAAAAATTTTCTTTTAAAAAGCATTTCAAAAACGAAGAAATGTTTATTATGGCATATCTTATAAAGAATTTGCCTTATAAGACCAACATGCATTTAGCAGAACAAGTATTTGTTTACTTGGAAAAGAGGATATTATACAAATAAAACAAAAGATAGATTTTTTAGATAGAAAAAATCTATACTGGCTAACAATTGGGGCTGTTGAGGTTTAGCTTAAAAGTACACTATTAACCCATTTAAATCAACCAATCAAAATGGCTATAATTGACAATTGTATTCAAAATCCTACTGAGGGATGTTTGGATATGATTCAAGGAAATTTAGCTTGTGGTAAACTTCAGTTTACTATACACCCAAAAACTTCCGTATCACTTCAAGACACAGATTTTGATGGCATATTATCATTTGTTCATGATTATTCATAAGGGATCTTGTTAAGCCTAACAATATACCTTTCTCCATTACCTATCTTGTTAGCTATGCTATTCATAATAGCCATAATAATGTTGTGATTAAAGCCGACTGAAAGATAACATATGAACCAGAGTTCATAGATTATTTTGAAGTAAAGGGAATCGCGTTTGATATCTATATCTATATATTAATAAAAGCAGAAGTAAATTGAATCTTTAATTGGAAAAGATTCAATTTGGTTTTATATTCTATTTGAGAGAATCTTTTATTTTATTTTATTTTGTTTTGTCCCACTAATATTGGTAACCGCTTATTATTGATACAAAAAATTAGCTAATATTCATAACCGCCCACTATTGGTAAATGCTAACTATTGATATAAAAAATTAATTTTGAAAGTATAAAAAATTAACTATTACTAGTAACTGCCTACTATTGATAACTGCCCACTATTGATACAAAAACTTAACTGTAAAAGTATTATTACTGAATATATTGCACCAACAAAAGGCGTCTAAAGAGTACACTAAAACAAGATCTTACAAATTTTCATTGCAAATTAGGGTTTAGGAAACATCATTTTAGTGCTTTATAATGCTCCCGCGATAACATTGAAGATGGAAAATTAGAAAAGAAACCAGCACGGCCTCATTATTGTTAAGGTAGCTAGTTATCTGCATTCATAGGTAAGAGCATCCCAATCATTTTAAACAATACATGTTTTAGAAAAATTAATTCTATAAAACTTACCAATATACAGGAAATTAAAGTACAAAAAATTAAATAAAAAAAAGATGAATTTGAAACCAAATTAAATCTATTCTACCAGAAAATAAAAATCAACCCTCCTATAGTTTTGAAACAGACTTAAACGTGCTACGTTTGAAAGGTAGACATTTGTATGCATTCATAGGAAAGCATCCCGGTCCTTTTAGTTCCAGCCTCTAATAGAAAAGATATATCCCTGACTAAGAGAAAGCTATATCTATATATTAATAAAAGTAGAAGTAAAATTAAATCTTCAATTGGAAAATTTTCAATTTGGTTTTAAATATTGTTTGAAAGAATCTTTTTTTATTTTATTTTATTTTTTATTTTAATTTTTGTATATTGGTAGGTTACATAACTTACCATTATTGGTAACCGTCCACTATTGATAAAAAGAAAAAAAACTGTAAAAACACAACTACACTTTGTGGTTTATAAGATATGGACTGTTACTTTAACCAATACTAAAATGGTTAAAGAAAATTAAAGTTAAAAAAAGAAATGAAAAAATAAGATTTAAGTTCTGGTATATAGATAACAGTAATGGTTAAAAAAAGTTAGATCGGAAGAGCACACGTATATGTTTTGGAAAAAATAGTTCTATAAAACTTACTAATATATAGAAAATTAAAGTAAAAAAATAAAATAAAAAAATGAATTATGTATATAACCTATGCCTTTCTAAAGTTAGAAAAAAAATG
Source organism: Nyctanthes arbor-tristis (assembly GCA_963692815.1). Classification (NCBI taxonomy): domain Eukaryota; kingdom Viridiplantae; phylum Streptophyta; class Magnoliopsida; order Lamiales; family Oleaceae; genus Nyctanthes; species Nyctanthes arbor-tristis. Next base: position 37,765 of record CAVNYN010290638.1, on the reverse strand, counting down.
AGTTATATTTTCAGGATATATCTTCTTCTGGTACTCTTAGTCTATTTGTTACCACCATGTATTTTTAATTTTTTAAATACAAATGATTTATGTATATAAGCTATGCTTTTCTAATTACATTTTTTTAATTCTTTTTAATTTTCTGTTTATAGACATTTTTGTCCCCACACATGGAATGAGGCGCTTGATTTTCTTATTGCCTCCTTACTGCACGGCCTAAGTAGTTCAATTGATTAATAAATTTCTTCATTCAAAAAAAAAGAAGTAAAATTGAATCTTCAATTAGAAAAGATTCAATTTGGTTTTAGATTCTGTTTGATAGAATCTTTTTTATTTTATTTATTTTTTTAACTTTAATTTTGGTATTAACCTACCATTATTGGTAACCGCCCACGATACGCGGTCCTATTGGGAAGGGGTAGGTTCTGGAGGTGAGACGGTCATGCATCAATTCTCGAAGAAGACGCAGAACGGAGTCTTCAACTACGTATACTCTTCGGCCTGTAGTTATGTTTGCCCCCCAGTACCTCGTATTTACGAAATAACTCTTTCTATTAAAATAAAAACAAACAAAACAATAAAATATATATAATTATTTATGTTATACCTAAGATAAGTGGTTTAAAAAAATGGATGGAGCAGCAACATTTATTGAAAGTTTCGATTTTCTATTCACTCATGATCTAGCCTGGTCAAACCGATCATGATATTGAGGAAATGGACTCTTTCTCGAAAAAAAACTCTAGATCCTGTGTCCAGAAAGTGCATCTTTTTCTTTACCATTCCTACTTTATTGATACTTATAACCTATTAAAAAGGTCGGTCCAGTCCAGGAGGCTAGTTTGAAATCCAGATTTGCTGAGGTTCACACACTTTTCTTTCTTTATGAAATTACACAGCAAGCTTCCAAATCAGGCGCTTTCGCTTGGTACTAATGGCCTATAGAGTATAGAGGGGCTATGGAGAGGCACACAAATGTGCTTCCTCACTTCGCCAAGAAAAGCACTTCTTACTGTGTGAAGGGCGCGCTACAGGCCTACGCTTGTTCCTGCGCGGGAATCTCCTGCTTTTGGCCGTATCTTGCTCCTTTCTTTCACCTCAGTAGTAATACTAGATCTGATTCAATTGAATATGGGACTTGGATATGCTCTTGCTCCCGACAGATATGCTGGGCGAAATAGTGACAAAGGGGAAAGTTGAGCCCCCAATAAAATAAATAAAAAAAGCAACCACTTTTGTGCTGCTTTGTTTGTATAGATCTCTTACCTAACCCGAACAATCATGCGACGAATCTTAACACGCACTGCCCGACACACAAAAAGAATTGCGATTTACTGAATGCAGGCGCTTACTTATCACAGATTCTTCTTAGTCTTTTTCGGCACACTAGTGGAGTTCGTTCAAAGTCGTCGCGAGCTCTGCGTTTGAAGCTTCAACACAGTTACTCCTTAGTAGCTTGTTGCTACAACTTCTCTTTGGCTCGCCCCTATCTCTAAAGGGACGTAAGCACTTCACTCGCTCTCGGTCACTAGCGGTTTCTTCATTCTTTAGATAGCAGCATGAATTCCATTCAGGTCCTTAGTTCCAGTCAAATCGCGAGCAAAGCTCGACACTGTTAGCGAAGCTCTACGGTAGAGCATTTCCATTATTTCCATTATAGAACCAATCACATTGCTCTCTCTCTCTCTCTTTCTGGCCTGTATGTAGAATCATTGGAGCGAACATAGCAGCGGAGGATAACAAAAACTGTAAAAGCATAACTACACTTTGCAGTTAATAAGGTAGTGGGTGGTTACTTTACTCAATATTAAAACAGTTAAAGAAAATTAAAGTTTAAAAAAGAGAAATAAAAAAAATAAGATTCAAATTGTGGTGTATAAAGAACATTAATGGGTTAAAAAACGAAGATAATGGGTGGTATCAATAGTGAGCAGTTATGTATATTATTGGGATAGTTTAAACAATACATGTTTTGGAAAAAATAGTTCTATTAAACTTACCAATACAGGAAACTAAAGTAAAAAAAAAAAAAGATAAATGAAAAAAAAAGCAAATGAATTATGTATATAAGCTTTCTATTCTAAAGTAAAAAAATAAAAAAGTAAATGAATTATATCTTCAAAATATATCTCCTTCTGGTGCTCTTGATCTACTTGATATGATCATATATTTTTAATTTGTTCAATGCAAATGATTATAGATATATATATATATATATAAACAATGTATTTCTAATTACATTTTTTTATTCTCTTTTTAAACTTTATTGGAAAGATTGTCACCAAATATTCCTTAGAACATTAGAAGTCATCTACGGGTCAGAGAAAAAATATCAAGGCACGTCGAATTTGTTTTAGATTATTATAACTGCTAATAAGAGTTAATGTTAATTTATAGATTTTAATTGTTTATTGTTATGACGAATAATAAGAGTCAAAATTAACCTCTTTTCGATTACTCTTTAAGAAGTCAATATTCAATCGTGGATAGTTTAACATAGCGGTGTTTAGAGTTGTGAATCATGTTGATATAAAAATACTTAGATGTGATAAGAAATTAAGAATGAGAAGCCAATTAATGAAATAATGAATGTTGTGTATAATACGGTTTTCCAAAATTTTTAATAATATTAACAAAATATTTATTTTTGTTAGCTTAAAATGCTACTTTATTCATTACTTTGCTCCTACGTTGCTTAATTTCCTCACGTCTATACTTTGTCAACAAAATTTGACCGTGCAACGCATGGGAGCAAATACTAGTTCTTACTCAACCTGATAGTAATTGGAGTTTGGATTTAAGGTCAAAACCCTTAATCAAAACTCAAGATAGGCTGCTTCTTAAAGACGAGTCAAGCAAAACACCTGTGAAGAAGAAGGAAAAACAGAAAGAAAAATTATGGAAAATGAGTCCCAGATTTTAATACTACAGATCTTAATACACAAGATCTTAATACTACCATGGAAAGAATAACAGCAGTTATTACTGCTACTATTAAACAGGAAATAACTGGAAGGCAACCAGTCTCACAGCCCCAAGTTACTTCAACAATGCCTTCAAATGTCACACTTCCACAATGGATGGGGCATTTTGGACAATTTGAGGCAGGAACTTCAAACCTGGGAATGCTTACAGGTATTTTTATGTATCCTAAATGAAATTTCTAAGGAGAAAAAGTGAAGAGGACTACCAAAGTGGTAATGAACTCAGTACACTGAATACTCTCTTATCTTTTGAAGATGAAGAATTAAAAAGAATTACATCTTAGTGTAAAGAACTAACTCTTCTTGAAGAACAGATATGATTGAAGTTACAATCAGAAGATGATGAACCAGAGGATGATGAGCTCGAGGAAGACCCTCAGAAGATTCAGAACCAGACGAGATTGAAGTTACAATCCCACAAAGACTTACAGTTGGTAAAACTGAAGGAATTGTCATAATGATTCAAAGGTCTAGGTTGAATCTCATGAAGAACCATCTTGCGCAAATGAGATGGAAGGGAAACAATAATACCCCTAGACTACCTAGAGGTATTTAAGTAACTAACTCAGGAGAAAAAGTTCCTTTAAGTTTTATTCCTAAAACTGTAGGACATATATCACATATAGTAGATCTTGATTGTGTTACCAATCCAAGTAAAGCAATCAAAGAATGGTTTAGTAATCTAGTTATGGCTACGATTGAGATCGGAAGAGCGTCGTGTGGAAGAAGTTTCAGCTTGGAATTAAATCAAAGCAATGGCTAGAGGAAATATTAGGAATTTCTTAGAAACCCTAACTAATGAGCAAGTCAATGCACTTTGGCTTGAAGCCTCAATAGAAAATAATAATCAACCTAATCTTACTGGGGTTTATTACTAGCATTGTTGAAAAAATATTTTAGATGTTTATTGGACAGACTTATACAGCCTACCAATCAACATTAACCACTGAAAAGGTTGAAAATGCTAAAATGCGACTTGAAACTATTCAAATTTGCGATTTGAATTACTTTGATTAATACTAATGTGAATACTAGAAATGGTTATTCTTAGTAATTTTGATGATTTCCCAGAATATGATGAGAAGTCTTTGGCAAAACTTCCACCTCCACATAATTGTGAGGTAATCAAAAGGTTTAATAAAGCTGTTAGACTTCAAGCAGGAAATAAGCTTTATCTTTCTACTAAAGGTTCAATAGGTTTGGCTATTACTGTAACCAAGGACTATGTGAAAGAAATCTATAGAGGTGTGTATATCCACAGACAAATGAAAAAAATGGCTCGCAAAAGACTAAAACCAGGTTTTAGTTGTGATCCATTCATGCAGGATCTTGCTGGAGCATATGGATGCTACCCTTCGACCAGAAAACCTAAAAAACAATTTTGAAAGAAAAAGAAATATGTTTTCAAAAAATATAAGAAGCTATGCAAAAGAAAACATTTTTCCAAAGGAAAATATTTTAAAAAGAAAAGAAGGAGGAATAACAAAAAACCAATCACTCATAAAGAAAAATTTTGCCCTAGAAAAAAGAAAAATTGCAGATGCTGAATCTGTAGTGAATAATGACATTATACAAATAAGTGCTCAGCTAGAAGAGAAACTACCAAAGAGTTAATCTCTTTGAAGAATTTGGTCAGCAAGGGTTCTACCCAGTAGAAGATCCTAGCGTTCAGGAAAGTTTATATTACCTTAAAGAGGTATCCACTGAAGATATATCATCAGAATCAGAAAATGAGTAGTTTCAAACCAGGTACCAAAACATATGATAATATCACCAATCCTAATTCAATTTATATATCTTGTAAGTTGAACTTTGACAGTTATCACAAATAAACTATTAATGCTTTTGTTGATACAGGAGCAAGTATGTGTATAGCATCAAAATAGATTATACCTGAAGAACATTGGGTAAATTCTGAAAGGACAATTAGTGTTAAGATTACAGATCAGTCATATGTAAAAGTTAACAAAGTTGTCAAAAATGTGGATATCGAAATAAAAGACTTAAGCAATAAGTTTTATTATTTTAAGATTTCATCAATTTACCAATGTGAAACACGAATATATCTTACTCTTGGTAACAATTTTTGTTTACTGTATAGAAGATTTACGCAAGATATATGAGAAATTATCTTTGGATTACAAGGAAGATAAATTTGGATAAAAAACAACGTTATACTATAAGATTCAACCATCTCTAGAACAAATTCCTTGAAATTGACAAAATCAGAGGAAAAGAGAAACCTCCAGTTATCAAAAGATAAAATATTGTACCAAACAGAATGGTTAATTAATACTCAAGAGGAAGAACAATGATTTAAGAGAACAAATCCTAAAAACCCTTGATGAATGCTATTCAGAAAATCCACTTGATCTGGTCAAGAATAAAGAAAATATAACAGTGACAATTGAGCTTAAAAAAGACTTCAAAGGTAAGTTGAGAACAAATGCAATGTGCTACTCTCCACAAGATACACAAGAATTTGCAGAACAAATCAAAGAGATACTAGACATGGGAGTTATTGAACCCTCCGAGTCTAACTTTTCTTCGCCAGTCTTTATGGTAAGAAAAGAAGCAGAAAAAAAGAGGTAAAGCCAGGATGGTAGTCAATTACATAGCAATTAACTCTGCTACTAAAAATGATGCTTACACTATCCGAAATATGGCAAGCTTGTTAGCCCTTATAAGAGGAAAGCATGTATTTTCTTCTTTTGATTGTAAATCTTGATTTTGGCAAGTGATACTTGACCCAAAATCTAGGCCTATTACTACCTTTAGTTGTCCTCAAGGACAATACCAATGGAAAGTGGTTCCATTTGGCTTAAAACAAGCCCCTGGAATCTTTCAAAGAGATATGGATAACATTTTCAGTGAATTACGATAATATTGTTGTGTTTACATAGATGATATTCTAGTATTTTCAGATAATGAAAGTGTTCATGAAAAATCATGTGTTGCAAGTTTTGCAAACTGCAAAACAAGCTGGAATAGTTTTTTTTAAAAAAGAAGGCAGAACTATTCAATATAAACATTAAGTATTTAGGGTTAAATATTGCTTATAGATATAAAGAACTCCAATCTCATATACTTAAGCAAATCAATGAATTTCCTGATGAAATTCAAGATATTAAACAACTGCAAAGAGTTCTTAGATGTCTAACAAATGCTCAAGATTTTATTAGCAGGTTAGCAGAAAAAAGAGCACCACTTCAAAAGAAGTTAAAAAAGAATGTGCCCTGGAAATGGACACATATTGATATAGTATATATTCAAAAGCTGAAAAAGAGTTTGACAACTTTACCAGCTCTTTATCATCCTACACCTGGTGATAATATGATAATTGAAACCAATGCCTCAGAAGATTATTTGGGAGCAGTTCTTAAAGCAAAACCTGCTTATAAGGATGAAGAATACTTATGTTCTTATGCTTCATGAACCTTCCAAGGAGCACAAAAGAATTACTACATAAATGAAAAAGAAATTTTAGCTGTTAAAAAGAGTATTACTAAATTCCTTGTCAATGTGATTAACAATAAATTTCTTGTTAGAACTGATAGTTCTACATGTAAATCATGTATGAAAACTAACACTTTTGCAGATTATGAACAAGAAGGCCTTCTAGATGGCAAATGTGGTTCAGTCATTATACCTTTGATATTGAAATTATTATAGGAGAGCACGATTATTTAGTAGACTCTTTAACCAGAGAATTCTATTGTTTCTTGTAGGTAGAACTTGTGCTTATGGAGGAACTGGACAATAAAATCGAGGAATTGGAATTTCAAATCCAAGAAAAAACAATGGAATTAACATTCTAAACACAAAGCTTGAATTCTACAAGCAACAAAACTCTATCCTATTTTCAAAAGAGAAGGAAAAAAATAAGTCATCATCCTCAGAAAGCTCTGCAGCAACATCAACAGATGCGAATGTTGATCAACAAAATATCTTAATACTTATATATGGTAAAGAGATGCAAGCTGTGGAAAACCCACAAAAGCTTGATATAAGAAGGGTATTATCCTTCAAACTGAGTCTAAAGCCCAAGAGCCAAAGACCCATGAACAAGTATTTAGGCCATAACAGCCTAAAGTCAAATCCGGTCAACTGGAAACATCTGACTTATCATCTGTCCAAAACCCTAGTCCATTAGTATATTTTGATCCATCTACAGGGTACAAAAAAGTCTATGTAATCTTTGACGGCTCAGATCATGGATACTACAAGGATGGAAAATGGTGGAACCCAAAGTAAAAAAGACTTCCATTTAAACACAAGTCCTTCAAAACCTTTGAAGAAGCCCAGAAGGAATACAATCATTACTGGACAGAAAAAAGGCCATCAAACAAGCCCGAAGCCAGTCTGGCATATTACTGATCCACTATTGTTTCCATTGTTCCCAACAGGATTCAGACCCAGAAGACCATGTGGAACACAGGTGATCAGATCACCTAAGATCCAAGGCATGATTGAATCATACCAAAGGTTAAGAAGGAGCTATGAAGATGTTCTCAAAGCCCTTGCACCTATACCAAGCAGATTGGTCAACCTTAAGCCTGAAAAGGAAGAAATTAATGAAAAGGAAGCTTCAATAATCAAAGCACCATTCTCCAACTTTGTTAGTCTCGAAGCAGAAGCTAGAGCAATTGGAGATGCTACATCTAAGAGCAGCGCTAGAACTTGTTGCTGAATCATTCAATTATGGTTTAATCAAGTTCATATATCTTAGCCAAGATACCAAATAAATTTGAGCATTAAAACCATCATTTGTGAAATCAGTTCTCAAATGGAAAACCAAGATTCTCAAAACCAATGAGAAGACAATTTTCTTATCAGTAACCAGTACTATTCCAATTTGGAATGAAGACAACATTTACGAAGGTTATCACTTAATTGAAATTGGAGTAACTTCACAAGACAAAGTCTTGGCAACACCTATTGTCAAAGAACCAATCCAGATTACAAGAGAAATTCTGTAAGCATAGAGATCAAAGTCATTCAAATCCTGCATGCACAAAGTTAGAGGGATTAATGCAAATTCCAAAATTAAGGTAAACCACACATCCAAATTTATCTTAATGACTTCCTCAAACAGGAACCATTTGGAGGAAAATGATGCAAAGAAGATTGCAATCATTGAAAAACCATTCTATCTTGACGAATTGAACAGACTAGACCTAGAAAAAGGATAAATGTGTAGTGCAATCAAGAACGTACTAGGAACAGGCCATGCATGTGGACACTGCAATAAAGGAAAAGGAAAAGTAGAAGAGTCTGCATTAGAACAGCCTGGAAATGCATTTGACTCTGAATAACGCATGCAATGACGTCATCACACTGACACTTGGCAAAAAATCATTGTGCTAACACTCTTACTACTGGTCCACAAAAACAAAATAATTTAGTGTGATGACCCTTCCATTATGTAAAGTATATGCCCTTGTATCTATAAAAGGAGCACTACTCTCTAAAGAAGGACATTCGATTTCCAACTATCCTTGAGCTCTCATATAGTTTTCTTATGTTCTCCGAAAACATGAAAGCTTGAAGCGTTCTTTTGTAGAAATCTAGGGCTACAGCCTAACTATGATGTAAAATAAACGAACAAGGAAGTTATTATCCTTATTCTTTCTTCATGTATAAGAGTATGTTTCTTGAAAACTTTGTCTTCAGAGATTTGGTTTCCCATCTATGTGTATGGATCGACACTCTATCCATTGTCTTGGCCTTGTTCCTTATTGTTGACAGAAGGTCTTTTGAAGGATTTGTTGCGAGTTGACATCAGGACACAGTTATAAGGCACGACTAGGGAATCTATCTAACGAAGCATCAACAAGAATCACAGTATATCCAACAAGAGAGACATCCCACACAACAAGAAGAAGGTATAACAAAATAATTTCCTAATTTCCAGTTTAACACACATCCATGTGGCTTAGCACCTTAGGTTTCTACTTCATCAAAAATTTTAAGGAAAACATTAAAAGTATTTGTTACTTATCAACTATGCTAAAAGTTTTGCCTCTAATAAAGATATATTTCAGCCTACCCTTACCCATTACTATTGAGGTTGTACCTCTTGAACAAAAACTCTTTAAAATAGCAAATTTCTGTTGTTTCAGAGTGCAACCCCGAAAGTGGTATCAAAGCCATACAAGTCATACAAAGGGCATGAAAGTAAATTTAACAAGGGTTTGTAAAACCTTTGTAACCCAGTAGTTACTAATAGCTTTTCCCATCTGAAAATTAAATTTTTTAGGTGTGGTCCACAAACTTTTGGGAGAATAAGCTTGATTGAGGTGGTGTGGGTCCAATATGTCCACCTAGGTATCCACCTAAGCCTTCCCTCTCCCATAGAAAGCCCTAACATTTTTGTAGAAAAATTGACTTACCACTTAGCATGTTGAAAAAAAAAAGAATGAAAGCAAAATTGTGAAATTTAGAAGATTGGGCACGTATGGTGTAAATTACCCAAAAACAGGAAACAACAAAACCCTGATAATTCCGAAGGCTCGATTTATAAGAGTTCATTTGAACCCTGCCTGAATTAACATTTTCGTTTCTGTTGGAGTTGCAGGCGGATGAGAAATTGGAACTTGAAAAAATTTGTGTTGCAGGTGCTATTGGCACTTGCTCTATTCTCAATCAATGGCGGAGCATCACTACCCCCATGGCAAAGTCTTTCTAAATTAAACTACACCTCGCAGATCCGTCTCCATCCTCGCCTTCTTCTGCTTGTTACTGTCCCATGTAATTTTCTCCTTCCCCTACGTTTAGTTGATACGTTGAATGAATTTATAGTCGTAACATTCTGAGGTGTTTTAAGATGACGGGCGGAGAAAGAAAAGCCACGGGGGCAATGGGATTAGGCGATTAGCTCCCCTGTAGTTCAGCTGTAAACGTGAAGAGTAGGTAGTGTCACTTCAATTGTATGAATTTGTGATTTTGACATATAAGGATTGTAATATGCTGGGATGATGTACGCACTGAGTGAGGAAAGCTAGGGATGATTAGATACTATGGTAGTCCTAGGCTATATGATGAAACATAAGGTTTAGTCCTTTAATTTAGCTGTTCTGTAAATGTCAACTGCTAACCGTGGATTCCAAGTTCAAATGTTTATGCTATGCTTCTCCCGTTCTCCGCCTCAAGAAATGGAGGAAGAAACAAAGACTCTAATACAGTAGATAACCAAATGGATAAAATATCAATGACTATGAAATGAACGGGAGAACGCATTAGTACTGTGTATGAGGTAACCATTACAGTTATAAGAAAAGAAAAAATGTGATTTTTTAAAAGTTTGTTCAGGGGAGGTTTTTGTGTGAAGAAATGCTTTTTCTCTTTGTTATGTTTATTTAGTTATTTCATTCATTCATTCATTTTTGGGTGGAGGGAGGAATCTGTGGTTGAAAATTAATTTGGAGGAACAATGAGTTTGAAAAGTTCTCTCCCAAACAAGCTCCAAGTTCTTTTTCGCTTATTGAGCAGTTCTGCAAATTACTTTTGGGCTGCTTACTTTCATGCTATCCTATGTTCAATTATTGCTCTCATTCTGACATTCAGTATGAAATTTATCTTTTTTTGCAGGGTCAGGGGAGTCGCGGTCCCTTATGAAGGAATTAGCTCATGCAGTTGCAAGTGATCAAGATGCATTGGGCAACTTGAAGCTTATGGTCTTAAATAGAAACACTGAGAGGATGCTCGCTGATGCACTTGGGGCTACGAACGGAATAATGATTCTTTACTATCACAATTCCTTCTCTTACAAGTATCGTGGGAAACTTCGAGTGCAGAACATATTATCAGCTGTTCACTATGTCATGTCACTTTCACCTCATGAATTACCACTCAAATCCTTAAAAACACCAGAAGAGTTGGTAGATTTCCTTGATTCAACTGACAAGGCTGTATTTCTCCTAGAGTTCTGTGGATGGACTCAGAGATTGCTGTCCAAAGGCAATAATTCAACTGATAATGAATTTGGTATATTTTTCTTGTCTTTTTTGTAATTGGCCATTCTTTTGCACAAACTCCATGCGAAGCAAGAAGGGCAAATTCAATATCTTACACCATGCATGAGATCGAGTAATTACGTTGACGTTTAGGATGGAACTTTAGCATTGTTTTTATATTAGTATTTGCTAGATTTATTGGCTAAGAACTTTAGGAACAGAACCAAGCATGTAATTCTCTGTAACTGCTGGAAATGGTCAGTATCCATTCTGACTTTTTTGAACACCTTTTTTTTCCCCACCATATTCATTTTCAGATTACAGCTAAAGGTCCTCCCAAAAAATAATTTTGCACATGGATCCTTAACTTTCTGTACTTTCTAACTATACATCTGCCAAAAAATTGCTGCTCAGAACTTTATCAAACTAGGGCTCAATACTTTCTAACATCTGATTGATGCCTTAGTCCTTGATCTGGGCAGGATGTTTTTACGGCTATGTAATAGCTATTTAGTGTCCTCATTTCAGTGGAGCTGAAGATTATGACAATTTTTTACCAAATTGATATAGAAAAGTATTTCATGGTTGAAAAGAGGTAATAGGTAAATTTTTTCCCCTTAGGAATAGTTAATAGTAGAATGACATCAAAGGGAGAAGAAAGATAAGTCCCTTCAATGAAGGAAACCTTTCTTACTCAGGAAGTACTATTCCATCTAGGACGTAATAAAGCTAATAGATTGCTGATCCTAGATAAACAAGGACCTAAAACCTCTTATATGTACGAGTAGTACGACGCTAACAAGTCTAAAATAAAAGGTCAGATACCCATAAAGGCCAGTTCCAAATAAACTGCAAACTTATCTTTATCTGATACTTTAGTGCATGCATCACATGACATTCTCAATATAGTTATTTTATAAGATTTTGTACTGAGATGAAGCTGGAGATTTATTTTTATTTTTATTTGTAAATCCTGCGGAAGGATATTTGGGATTTGACATCTCTGGAGAAAACAATGGCACTCTTGCAGCCAAGGAAGCAAAGAGGAAGGTGGATGATAGATTCTTTATCTTCAATTGAATACTTAATCTTGAAGTGTATGAAAATTAGTAAGTGCTTTGTGTTTTTATTTTTTTGAGCAGGAGATGGGAGATGAAAAACTATGTGCCACTGGCAGTGGATTTACTCAAAAGGATTGGCTGAGTGAATTTACTGCTGTAAATGATAGTGGTGTCAGAGAGGCAGAAAATTCTTCGCTTAATGCTGGAGTCTCTTGTACATCATTTGAGCTCCAGCATTTTGAATCTTTCTTGCATAGTTTCATGAAAGTTGTGAGAGAGTTTTTTCTACCTCCTGAAAGGATAAGATTCTCCCTGATTCAAGAGAGATCACTTCTTCCATTTCTAAATGTAGAAGATTCAGGATCATGGTGGGCAACAGTTCACTTTGCTGGATGTCTCAATTGTTCAAAGGTTATCAAAGACAGTGATGATCTGAGAACTGTTCTACAAACGCAAGTTTCACCTGTTGTTGAGGCAAGTTGTTCTGTTATATACTTATGTCACACGAGGACCTTATTTTTCATCTCTCTTAAAAATCGTGATCTATTTGACATCTTCTGAAGTGAAATAGAGCATAATTTTCCACGGAGTGAGTATATTATTTTTATACATTTGCGAGAAACACAATTGTCCATGACCTTTTACGGAGACCATGCGAAGGGATGTAAATTCAGGGACAGATCCACATGGGGACCAGTGGGTGCAGCTGCACCCAATGGATTTTGAAATTTTTTTGGCATAGAAGGAGAAGAATTGTGCTTCTGGTTTTCTCTTGCAGAAATGGAGAAATGGGTTTCTCAAGGGAAGAAGACGACTGACAACTTAGATAAGAGATAGAAAACCAAATCCAATAATATCTAACTTCAAATATGTAAAATAACCAGCCATTATGCGCTTCTTGCAATTCAAACGCAAATGTGGTGATTTATTAATTAATTTTTTTATTAATTAATTAATTAGACATCTAATTTGCTCGGTCCTATTTGTTAAAAAGCAGAATGCACAATAGATTAATTAATTTAATTATTATAGTTTAGTTGTTTTCGTAATTAAAAATTTATCACCTGAAAAATGAGAAAGGAAAAAAACCGATTTAAGGTTTAAAAAGAACAGTGATACTTCGCATTGTCATTGCAATATATAAAAGTATTAATAGAATATTGGATTTGGTTATTTAGTATGTAAATGATAATTGTCTAAAAATTATTTCCTGTAGATTGCGATTCAGTAGACTAACTTTAAGCACCATCATAAAACTACTCAAGTACAACTCATAAAGAATTGTGATCATAGAATTACTTGTTTAAAAAATTTCTTATAAAACTCCGCACCCACTGGATCATATCTCTGGCTCCGTCCGTGTAAATTAGTATGTTTCTTGCAATTATTGCTCCCTTTTTTGGGAAAGATCTTCCAATTATTGCTTAGTACGTACTTTTTCTGCATTATGCAGGTCGAAGACGGTGATCATGAAGTTGAGCCAGCTATACCTGCAAAAATACCAACGATGTTTCTTTTCATTGATAGAGCATCCACCTCAATGGACATAAGAAGGCAGAGCAAGGAAGCTCTCAAAGCTTTTAGAGAGTTGGCAAAAAAGTATCAGGTATTGAATTGGGCTAGTGAAGAAGCCACTATCAAGCCAGACAAGACCAAAAGGGAAACTTATCAATTATCAGGTGCAGTCAAACACGCAAGACTCCAGCATTTTCCAGCATCTCAAAAGTCAAAGGATAAGATATCTTTAATGATTACAAAAGAAGAGCAACAATTTACATTAGAAAATTTTATTTCTGACCTACAAGGTAGTACTTTGCATGAGATTTTAACAAATGCACTGCAGAGAAAGAAAGAATCAAAATTAAGTTCACTTGCAAAAGATGCAGGGTTTGAACTTTTATCTGAAGATTTTGACATCAATTTTGTGGAATCTTTACCAGCGGAGAGTGAGGTTCAGTTTGATCGAGTTATAGAAGAAGCCAATGAAGGTGGCATTAAGGGCACTGTTGATTTAGATAAGAATCCGGTGCCAGCTGGTAGTTTCATTGAGCGACATGAGGATCTATCCAGTTCTACTAACACAGAATACATTCCGCTGGAAGTTAAGGATAGATCTTTGGATGAAAGCGCAGAATCATCTGTTCAATCCGAATTTAGTCATCAACGCATAAACGTTGCAACTGAGAGCTCTCAAGATTGGAATGTTAAGGAGAAAAGACTTTCAGGGGTAGTTGAGAGAAAACAACAGAAGGATTTTGGGTTTTCTTTCTTCTTTTTGGATGGTAATTACCGACTTCTTGAAAGTTTAACTGCTGGATCAAAGATTCCATCAGCTGTAATTCTTGATCCCAGTCTGCAGCAACATTATATCTTGGTTGACCAGTCAAATTTCAGCTTTTCTGTGCTTTCTGATTTTGTTAATGGATTCCTTACCGGAAGTCTTCCTCCATATCAACCGTCAGCTCCTCTAGTTCCAAGCCAAAGGGAGGCTACTAATCCGCCATTTGTAAATTTGGACTTCCATGAGGCAGATTCTATCCCTCAAGTCACGACTAGTACTTTTACTGACCTGGTTGTTGGTAATAAATCTGATTCCAAGAATGTTGGGCATTCTTGGGATAGGAATGTGTTGGTTCTTTTTAGCTATAGTTGGTGTGGATTTTGTCAGAGAATGGAAGTGGTTGTTCGTGAAGTTTACCGAGCTACTAAGGGTTATGCAGATGCAGAGAGGAAGGGATTAAGGGAGGAGAAATTTATGTTGACTAGCGGTAAGAAATTTCATGCCTTGTATGTATGCTATAATAGTTCCTTTTATTTTCCCCTCTTGACCCGGTTAACTTTTTGTTTTATATTTAGTAGGAATTCTTTTGGTTTCTATATTAAGAAACTCATCAGTTATTACGAATTTTCATGACAATGTCATAGATGTACTGTATCGATGTTGTTGCATTGTTGACTAATTGGCAGTTTAGGTATGTACAGAGTATGTGGATGCTGCATTGAACCTCCCGCTCATCTATTTGATGGATTGCATGCAAAATGACTGCAGCTTGATCCTGAAATCGACAGTGCAGGTGCGAGTTCTGGAAACATGCTCCAAACTTCGTTTCATGGCAACAGATAAAGAATCTAAGAATCCTCAAAGATTTTTCAAAGTTACAGATTTCTGGAATCTACGGGCACCTCAAAAACTAATACTACTAACATAAACAGAGAAACTTTAATGTGTGCAAATTATAAATAATCTCTTTTAACAGCCAAAGTTGAGAATAAGTAACTTTTACCAACTTTCCATGGCAAAATAATTACACTTTGAACTGTCACCTTTCTCCCCCACCCCGCAAAACACCCCAAACAACCAAACCAAAAAAAAAGGAGTGAAAAAAAAGGAATTGACCAGCTTATTGCTTCAGTCCATATTCTTGGGCTTAAAGAAACAGCGATGACACCTGGCAATGAGAGTTTTCAAACCAATGAACATTCTGTGGTCTAATTTTCTGAATTATTATTATGTTTTCCTAATGACAAAAGAAAATACAATTTGAGATGGAACCAATAAAATTAAGATAAATCAAACTTTTAAACTCAACAAGAATTCCAGCTGCCATCAAATTATCAGCCAAAACAATTGCATAAGTATATGTAAATGGACCTAGATAATTGGTCATTTTTACCTTTTACCACAGAACTTTATTGTATGAGTATTAACTGTGTAATTTCTCTTTCCTATCATCCAATGGAAATGCACTGACTTTAAATAATGCTTTCAACATTTTAATTCACGTCAACAAGTACTGAAGTAGTAGCAGACTGGCAGTTTATGTTATTTTGTGAAGCAATGTTAGTGATAAGCTCTTCCCGAACATTTGACTATATCAGTTTAATTGATCATAGAGATATTTTGATGTCTCTTTTATCTTCTATTCAAATCCTTAAGGCATTTTTTCCTCCTAACCCCCACCCCCACCAACCAAAAAAAAAAAAAAAAAAGCAAAAATAAAATTTTCTTTTTAATGTTAAGTATTAGATGGTTCAGCTGTGGTTGCCAACTGGATCAACCTCTACAAGAATTTTATGTATTATTTTCCAGATGTGAGGATTACTGAGGATTCTTTACTGGTATGATTACCTAATTTGCTCATATGCAGAGGGAACTTTATCCGCGTCTGTTATTATTCCCAGCAGAAAGCAAGAATGCAGTGCCTTATGAGGGAGATATTACTGTAACTGACATCATGAAGTTTCTGGTTGCTCATGGGAGTCATGTACTTGATCTTCTAATGGATAAGGGCAAGTATTTTCAGCTCATTATATTTTTATTTTCTGTTCCTTGCATGATGAGCATATTTCTGATTTACCTAAATACTCTCCATAAATAACTTTTCTTTCAATTAAGTTATTGTTTTTAGCAATATCGTGCACATGGACTATGATTTAGGGGGTGTTTGACTCTCTTTACAATTTTGAAGTATATTCGGAAAATTATGATGTGAAATGAGTGGTGTAAATTTAATGGGTATTTGAAATGCTTAATTGTAATTGAATAGTTGTCAAATCAGTAGAAAGTAAAATTATATGAGGAAAAGTAATCACTTCAATACCAAAAGAAATAGAGAGAGAGTTGAACATGAACTTGTGCAAAATGGACAATAGTAAAACTGTATTTTATTTTTGTTGGGCTCCTAGATTTCCTTTATTTTCACTAGTCAAATTCCTTTAGCAGATTCAGGGTCAATGGTAACACTTGTTCATTGTAGAGCGTGCTATGAAATTCTGCATTCATAAGAATCTAAATTCTTGAAAATTGAATAAGTAAGCTCAATTTAGCAAAAAGCGCAATTTAGCAAACAATTTTGTGTCAAAATAGAAATGGAATCATTGGAGATGTGTGATGGAGATTGCTGTTGTATATGTGGGTCCCATGAAGTATTTAGATGTGTTTGTTTAACCAATTTCTAATTTGAAATAGAAATTTTTTGCTAAAAGGGGCTAATTCGTCCCGTTCATTATGTTGAATGTACATTGGCTAGTCCAGGGTTCTGCTGTCTATTAGAATGTTAACATCATGGCATTTAGTCTCTGAAATTCATTAGAACTCTTAGCTTAACACTTTCAGATGTTCTGGCTATTCTCATAACTGACATTTAGCTTCCACAATGAACTGCATGCTACATCTAGTTGGCATGAATCACAATTCTGATAGTCCTGAAAGGCAAATTATGATCTCAAGGGGAGTGGGGTTGATTAAATGGAATTTATTTTCTACTATTTTCTTTGAAATGGTTGGTTTTCTGATCTCTCATTGTCATGGTTGGTCTGGGTTTTGTGATTTTTCAAAAGCTAACACGGTTCTTACTCATTGTGAGAGTGGAAGAGAGAGAGTCCCCAGATGTGCTGTTATGTGCAAGGTTTTTTAATTTGGGCACGTGAATATAGAATGGTTAAAGATTGAGGAGAATGACAATTGGTCAAAACTGACAAACATCATTAATGGAAATTGCAAAGTTTTGAATCATATCTAAAATTGATTATGCTTCCCACCCTCCCCCAAAGAAAGAAAAAAAATAAGAAAAAAAGAAAAAATGCATACTGCTATCTTTTGGTTCGTTTTGTTTTGTAGAAATTTTGTTATTTTTATCAACACGATTTTTTATTTTATGTTTAGTGAATTTTTATTTTATTTTTGATTTATTGAATGTTTAGCAGTTTAACCTTTCAAGGACAATGGCCAGGTCGGGTTTAAAAACATTGCAAAGTGTGAAGTTATGTTAACAAAATTGGCTAACTAATCCTTTTACATCACAATCCTCCCTTTTTTCCCTCCAGCTGCAGTTCACTATTTATGACCTTACTGTGAGCAGTAAAGAATATAAATGCCTTTTAGGTCTGGAGCTGCAAATATTTATGGCAAAAGTAAAGACGTTTGATGCATGTGTATCTGTAGTGCATTTTGAAATTTAGCATCGGTTGCATTTGATTTGTGTAATGTATTTTTCCAAGGTTTGCCTGTTTTAGTTTTTGCACGGAAGGTGGGCAATGAAAGTTGGTTTAACTGGTTGTTTGATCTCACTTGATTTTTTTTTGTTTCAAAATTTTTCAGATACAGTACAGGAGCAGAATTTTGATAAAGGCGACACTCAGCCTGCAAACTTGCAGGATGAAATTCTGCTTGGTGACAGGGTTCCTAAAGTTGGAATCAAATACAAGAAGGTTGTATCACGTTTCCACGTTAACCCGAATGAAAAGATTCAAGTTGTTGCTGGTTGCATTCTAACTGCAACTGAAAAGCTTTTGGACGTCCATCCTTTCGATGAGTCTAAAATTCTTATTGTGAGAGCAGATCAAAGCACTGGATTTCAAGGTCTGATCATCAACAAACATATTAGTTGGGAGAGCGTCGAAGAAAGTTCGGAATTGTTAAAAGAGGCACCTCTGTCTTTCGGTGGACCTGTTTTGAGACAAGGATTGCCACTTGTTGCTTTATCCCAAAATGTTACAAAATTTGACAGCGTCGAAGTGTTACCCGGCGTTTATTTCCTTGACCAGTGGGCCACGACTTACCTGGTAGATGAAATTAGAGCAGGGAACCAATCTGTTAACGGCTTCTGGTTATTTCTAGGTTACTCAAATTGGGGTTGGGACCAACTATTTCATGAAATATCACAGGGAGCTTGGAATATAAGCAGAGGAAGTTCGGAAGATTTGGGGGGGCAATGGAGGTGATGCTGCACAAGAAGATATCGTCGGCTGATTGATCGATGGTTATGCATTGAATTACTGTCCAACAAAGATTGTTCTTTTGATCGATCTTATCTGATACTGTTTTGTAACTTAGTAGTTATATCACATCTTCATGCAATGTGTGTCTCCACATTCTATGTACATTATTTACGAATAAATCTATTTAAAATGACAAATTTTGGAATGTGTAAATTTAGAGGTGTATGCACAAGCTTTGTACATTAAATATGTTCAAATAGATTTAACTGTTTGTTTATATGTGTAACAGTATAGGTACTATTCTGCGCAACAAGGGATCTTCCCCCGCCTACTTTACCTATGCCTATTACGTGAATTTTTTCACTCAGTTATAACAAACAGGTTCGGTTGAGCTTTGTTCACCTGTTCATGGTGAATATGGCGTTGATATCCTCACCAACCATGCGTTGACGTGAAGAAAAAATTTCAGGTTTTGAACTTCTTTTTTTTTGCTTCCACGTTAACTCTAAAATAATGTTATGTAGCATCAGTTTTTCTTAGTACCAATGGTCGCTTGTCGAATGTGTTTAATTTCTTTACTCGAGTTTAAATAAAATTGTAGTAGTGGAGTAAGGGTCGAACTCACGGAAAACAGTGAATAAATTAAACAATTTAATGTTAATTAGAGGTTGGCGGGCTGTGAGAGTTGAATTGCTATTGCTAATAAAAATTAAAGTGGAAAGCTAATGAAGAATGCAATTAATAAATTGAGTTGAAAGGATTAATGAGGAGAGATATCCAATTCTCGATTCGATTGAGTCTAGATAAGTAGTTTTTAAGCTCTTGAAATGTGTTTCTAGCATGAATTTGGGACTTCTAACCCTAGATATTGTTATGCTTCAATTACCCGAATTTTTCCTTAGGTTGTAACTAATCCGAACAAGTTCTTGAATTAGATTATTAGCATTGGACAACTTGGAGTGAGTTCACCAAATTTAATGCAAAGCCAATTGATAGAACGGGAAAAATAGGTTAGACCAACATACAAAAATCACAAGCTTGCTTTGTAATCTTAGGTTGTAATGTAACATCCCGAAAAATTTTAAGTATGTAATCGTTATGTTGATGATGATTAAATACTTATTGAATTTTCATCAACTGAAAAGTTATAAGGTGATTGAATTGAATTACATCAATTATAAAATCACAAGACTATTACTCAAACGAATGCTTAAAATTTGGAATGGGGTTATTGATAGCATGACTGTTATTTTAACAATCATTGAATTAAAATATGATTATTGACAACCTGTCTCTGAAAATATTATGAATTTAATACACTTGGTATAAACAAATATGCCCACATCTCTATAAATGTATTTCAAGTTTTATATAACATTGGCAATTCACCTTTTAGTACAATAGTTTTTCAATATTTTGTCTTGAAAAGATTAATTTTGCTTTTTTTGCAATCAATAAAAAATACATATTATATAATTTGTTGAGTTCTTTGCATTTTATTGAGAAATCAAGTTGTAATAATTCTTTAAAATATAACAACTTCTTAACTTAAGTAATTAGCTTTATCAAGTCAAAAGCTATTTGTTTGTTTTGTACGTCCCGTCCCAACTATTAATATTAAAACTTCCGCTATATAATTTGTTAATCAATATAAGATACTCGAAAATATTGTAAAATTAATGGGGGTGTGACAAAAATGATATCAGGGCAACGTTTCAGAGGCACTACATGAATAAACTACTCCGCTCAAGGCATCGACTAACTGGCTTGCAAGTAAGTGGTACTTAAGTTTATTGAATTTATGTAAACAAGAAAATATGAGCCAAGTGAAATTCCTTGGTATATTGGTATTGATCTAATCTTTAAAAGATACTATATGACATTTTGGAACTGAAAAATTGCAGAAGAAATGAGAAAATTGATACATTTTACTTTGGTTCTAAATATCAAGTTAACTTCTACTTATACTTGGTGGTATCTTAGAGCCAAAATAATTGCAAATGAAATGTGAGGAAAAAAATTGCATTATGCAGGCTCACGGTTGAAACTGTGCGACCTCACAGTACAATCTGCCCAAGGCAAAAAGCCCGGTCGGCCGCACCCAGCGGATTGCACAAAGCAGAATGCCCAGTGCGGGCACCCCAGTTCGGTAGGGAGGCCGCACCGAGCTAAGGCGATGTAGCTGCCCAGATTTTTTGAAAAAAAATTGCAGCCCAGTCCCTGATCTTTTTAATTTTGTTTAAATAGGTTTAAAGTTGTAGATTTTTTTTAAAAAATTACAATTGAGTCTCCAAACTTCTTGATTTCTTTTATATTGATCCAAAAGGACTTATTTTATGTTTCTTTGAGCTAAACTTTAATTCTTTCACATAATTACCAGTTATTTCAATTAAAGAATTTCTTTTGGCCATTTTGCATCCAAATTTAACCGAATTTCAATATTCTTCTTGCGTAAACTTGATTTTGAATTTGTACACTAATCTTGTTATTGACTCTTGAAATTTTTGGCTGTTCTACATTCAAACTTAGCCTGGTTTTCAACATTTTCTTGCTCAAACTTGGCTTTTGAATTTTGTGCTAATCTCGTTATTGATTCTTGAAATTTTAGCCTTTGACTATGTTATGGAACCGCCAGTATATGCACCAAACTTTGTCATTGAATATAATTGTTGAGAACTTTTCCATTTTTGACCAACTTACTAAACGATAATTTTAGGTAAATGAAGAAACAGATGGATATCTTATTTTATGAACAATATAACTTTTGCTTATTGTTGTACACTCAAAAGATTTAACAAAAATGATTAGTCAAGAAAATTGATTATCTATGAGATGTCAAATTTTGAGCCCTAAATTAAACTCATTGACAACTAACATTGGACTAATTGATTGTAATGGATTGGTGGAATTGTTTTGAATTTCTAAATCAAGTATTCCTAGAAGTATTGATACCGACCCAATTTAATCATAAACAATGATGAATTTTAATTTTGATCCCTTGATTTGATATTTGGAAATTGAATAGATAATAGACATATATGGCAAGGACAAGGCAAGTGACTTGAAATCAGTTCCTCAACCTTCTTTGAATTTTGTCTTGACCTATGATTTTTATTACTAAACACTCTAAGGCAATGTATAATCATGCCTAAACTTTGAAGTATGAAAGATTGCTCATTTTATTTGATCTATTGCCTCCTTCGCTATTATGTCCCAACAAATAATTGCACATCGTTTCAATGTATCTTGGAACGCTTGAGATTACCAATACTCTTCAAATCAAGAATTTGCTTTGCCAAACCTGAATTCTTATTGAATCTATAATTTGTATTGATTACTCCAAGGAAATATACAAATATGCCTACATTTTGAAGCATGAAATACTGTTCTTTATAATACCCTTTAAGTTGGCCATTGCCTCTTTCATTGTTGTGTTCCAACAAATCTTTGCATGTGGTTTCAATGTATCTTGAAACACTTTCTTTCCTAGACAATATTTCCAATGTTCTTTAAACTGAGAAATTACTTTGCTGAACATGATTTCTTCTTGATACAATTTTGAACCCCCGAATTGTCAAGAAAAAATCTCTTGAAATAGTATCTTTTCAGTTCTAGCTTGAAAAGACTATATCTGATTTATCCAGGCAAATTATTTGAGTCGCTTAAATGTTCTTTTGCTAGACCTAACACTTATTTGTATTTCTTACCTGAAAATTGCATTTCCTTGAATATGCATTTTTGCTTATAATTGATTGATTGATTGACATTATTCCTTTTCTCTTTGTATTCTTAATAATAAACTCATTGCCTTCTATTCGTCAACAATAGTCATATTGCTTTGTACTTGAACTTGGCACCATTTCCATTTTCTTTAATGCTAATAGCCTCTTCAATTCGAAACCTTAATTTCTTGTTAGCATTTAATTGATTCTAAATTTTGTTCTGTGTTATTCGCGAGAATAGCTCAACCATGAAAATTCTCTTTGATAAAATGGAAAATCGTTAGCAAAGACGTCCTTTTGATATATGAATCGACCTCAGTTCTTTGAAAAATTGACATGTATTTCTCTTTTTATGCTTTCTTCTCTTCTTCTCACCTATTATTGATTGTTCTTGATTTGAAATCTTGAAATCTCCTTTGGGCTTCTCTATTATTGCCCTTATTTGATTATATGGCTTTGTTTAATGCCTTTTGTTACCATTGAATTGAACTCTTGAAATTGTTTGATTATTGTCTATCGATAATGATTCTTCTCTTTAGAATTTCGAAAACCTTATTTACTTGGCAAAGGACTTCATGATTCCACCTTTGCTCCCTTCAACTTGGTTTGATTTCTAGGAACATTAACTCTGTGCAATTCTTGATTATGTTCCTTGTTAACCTTCCAGTGTCTCTATAATTTAATTGCTATTCGAAATATCTTTGGTATATGCGTTAATATCAGTACCTTGGAAAGAAAGTGAAATTTGGAGAGAATTTGTTTCTTCTCTCTTTTTTCTTGCTCTCACCTACTTTTGCTCATCTTTGATTGTCTCCTTGTCATTTCAAAATTCCCCTTTGGTCCCCGATTACTTTTATTGCCTTTGCTTTGCACTACATAATTTCATTCAATGCCTTTTGTTACCATTTTGATTGAGCTATTGAGATTGTTTAATTATGAATTATCGAAAATAATTCTTTTTACAAATTAGAAAATCCTACTTGCTTGAAAATGAACTTATGCGAAATTGAATTGATTTTGTGTCCATGTACCCTACTTCATCTTCCCTCAATCTTATCGCATATGACATCAGCCCCTCATTGGTTCTTTATTGTTTGTTGTTTTGTTAACTCCTCTTATGCCAAAATCCCTCTATTTCGTCAAACTTGAAACCAATTGGTTTTCCCTTTCTTGCCTTGGTTGGTCCTTGCAATTTAATTTGAAGTTCAAAATGAAATTTATAAGATAGGTATATAACACTAGTCTGAAAATTGGGAACAGACTTGAAATAGTTTTGAAAAGAATATGATTCAAGGAATTAAATTTTGCTAATTGTTATTAGCAAATGATCAATTGGCAATCCAAACTCATTCTGAATAAAATTTCAGGTAATTGGATTGTTGAAGTTTCGAATATTTCCTCAACCCAACTTTTTAACTTATAGTATATTTTGGGTTAAGAAGGAAAGATAAATTTGATTTTTGAATTTCGATATTGAAAATGGATGGAAAACTTATGCATGAAAAATGAGTTAATAACTCGATCACTATGCATGTTCTTAACAGTAAAAGAAATGAGAGTACGCAGCGGAAGCCATTCATTGAAGTGAAGACGATCCGATTGTGTACTATGCTTTTGAAAATAATAGTTATCGTCATAATGCTTAGCAAATTTCGAGTACGAAATTTAAGTGGGGTATATTGTAACATTCTGAAAAATTTTAAGCATGTAATCGTTATGTTGATGATGATTAAATACTTATTGGATTTTTATCAACTGAAAGGTTATAAGGTTATTGAATTGAATTGTATCAATTGTAAAATCAAAAGACTATTACTCAAACGAATGCTTAAAATTTGGAATGGGGCAATTGATAGCATGACTATTATCATTGAATTAAAATATGATTATTGGCAACCCGTCTATGTAAATATTATAAATTTAATACTCTTTGTATTAACAAATATGCCCACCTCTCTATAAATGTATTTCAAATTTCATCTAATATTGGCAACTTACCTTCTAGTTTAATAACTTTCCAATATTTTGTCTTGAAAAGATTAATTTTACTCGTTTTGGCAATTAATGAAAAATACCTATTATTATAACTTGTTGAGTTCATTGCATTTTATTGAGAAACTGAGTTGTAATGATTCTTTAAAATATAACAACTTGTTAGCTTAAGTAATTAGCTTTATAAGTCAAAAGCTATTTGTTTGTTTTGTACGTCTAGTTCCCGCTATTTATATTAAAGCTTTCGCTATGGAATTTGTTAATCAATATAAGATACTCGAAAATATTGTAAAATTAATGGGGGCGTGACATGTAATATCCCTAACAATTAAAATTGCTAGTTGCTATGAATGAATCAGGAAAAATAACAATTACGTGTTGAAAAACTAACTCTAGCAATTGATATATAGATGCATCAATCAAAGGGCCTTATTGAGAGAAAATCACCAAGATATCATAAACTTGAATAATGAAATATCACAACAATCCCAATTAACAATACTATAAATAACGTTAAGGAAATAGTTAAATAAAGACAAATCTTTAGACATCAACGTCCTCTCAAATTAGGTAGAGGAGGCCTTAACCTTGCATGCTCATGTCGATCGCAAGCTTGGAATATTTGATCTTCAATCCTCTTGTGTTTCTCCAAATTTCTTCTCTAGGTTGTATGTATTTTTTCTCCCAATTCTTCCTCCTTTATAGCTCTTGAAAAGCCCTCAAAGATACCAAAAAATCGTGCACAAGTCTGGGCTAAAATAGAGTCCAAAACAAAAGGGAAACTCAGCGTGTAAAGGACTGCGAGCGTTCTGAGGTTTCTGTCTATGTTTTGCATATGCAGTGCGGGCACACCAGGAAACAGGGCACCCGCCCTGACTTTTCTGTTCCAGATCGTCCGTTTCCAGCATTCGCAGTGCGGGTGCACTGCTTGGTCAGGGCGCCTATACTGATCTTCCTCTTTTTCTTCATTTCTTTTTGTCCTTCAAGTTTCATTGTCCACCACCTTAACTTTCACGACCCGAATCTTACTATTTAATACTATTCTATTTTACAGTCAAAGTTAAAGGTGGAATAGTCAAGTCAAGGTCAAACTTTAATTATTGGGTCAAAGTCCAAGGCATCAAAATATTAAAGTGGATAAATTAATTATTGGAGGGCTTGTATTAAAATTATTATGGATTGAGGGTCAATTTGTATGACTTAAAGAGTTGAGGGATCTTGAGGGCAAATTTCCCTTTTTAAACCTAGAAATTCTTGCATTGGAAGTCAAACACACAAAATACACACCAGTCCTACACACAGTTCGGCATAGGGATACATAACGAGTCGGCGTGCTCGGGCGGCCCGCGGCTCTGCCCGTAAAAAGCCTGAGCCGAGCCGGGGCATGGCACGTTTAAAACGAGCCCGAGCCTGAGCCCGAGCCAAGCCCCAAATTCGGGGGAGAGCTTTAGCAGGGCCGGCCCGTGTGTCTCGGCGGGCCAAATGCTCCGGCCCGTAATTAAGGGCCTAACGGGCCAAGTCGAGCCGACCCATGTCAAACTTAAGTAGAAAAGGAAAAAAATAAAATTAAAATAGGGAAAAAATTGAAAAAAAATCCGAGCCAGCTGGGCCCGCTTGGCTTGGCTAGGCTCGGCTCGGAAAAGGCCCGAGCCAAAGCTCGGTCGAGCCTCATTTTCGGGGCCTAGCAGAGCCAGGCTTTGGCTCGAGCTTTTTCAGCTCGGGACCAAAAAATCCCGAGCCGGGCTTGAGACCAAAAGTTGGCGAGCCTAGCTGGCTCGGCTTGGCTCGGCTCATTTCGTTGACATCCTAGTTCGGCAGAAAGGAGAAAAATTGGAGAGAAAAAAAAGGAAAAGAAAAAGAAAAGAAGGGAAAGTAGAAAGAAAATTTGGGGGTTTTACATTTTGTTGGCATGATTTAACACATGGGTGTTAGATTTCTCCTATCAAAAGAGGTATGTCAAGGGGTGATTTTTTTGGGTTTATGCATTTTGTATTGGATCTTGGCTTTATAGTTTATTTTCATGAATTGAGGTTTAATAATTGTTCTTTATGCCATAAGAGTATGGGTTTTAACTTAGTAACTTCAATTGAATATTATTATAAGATTTTCATAAACCTTATATATGAAATTTGGGGATTTTGTGGATTATGTTTGGTAAATGTGATTTATGGCAAAAATAGTCGTGAAAAGTGAGTAGAAAATGATTTGGGAATTCTATATTGTGGATTTCTTCTTAATGTACATGAATATGGGGGTTGGAAGTCATAATAGGATAATGCTTGAGAAATGGTTTGAGGATAAAAGTGATATTTAACAATGAGTAGTAGTGGAATGTTGAAAATAAGTGAAGAACTATTATGAAATAAATATATTTGATGTTATTGATATTTTGAGGATTTTGTTTAATGTGATACTTATATGGTTGAAAATTAATAATTTGAAGTTAAAAAAGTGTCTGTGGTAATTGAAGGTAAATGGAGATATGTACAGATGGGATGTCGATGAAATGGACTTGATAATCATTTTTTTTTGTGTATAAATATAAGTGTATAAAAATGTAACATGTGGTTGGTAAGAATTAAGATGATCATATAAAGGAGTTGAAATGATTCTACAGAGAAGATATGGATAATGACGTAAAGGAAAAATATGTGTTGATTTATTAAGTTGTGAGCACTTAAGGAAGTGAACTAAGTGAAATGGGAATAGATAAAGTAGATAAATGGGATTTGAGTTCTATTTTGTTGATTTTATTTGATATATATGAATATGATGTGTTGGAAACAAAGTAAAATGATAATTTGGAAACAAGATCTATTGTGATTAATTAAGGGATTGATATTATGTAAATTTTGACGACAAAATTGAATGGGAATCTTATGTATGTGGTTGATTTTTTATTCGATAATATTACGGGACATTTTATAGGATAATGTATTTTAAGGATTATTGTTGAAAGTATGATTTGATATATATATATATATATATATGTTATTGGGTGATGAGGACATGATATCGAGATACTAATGAGTAAAATGGATAAGTATATATGTGGGTAACAATCGGGTGATTGAGAATTTTTATGAATAAGTGATCTTGGTTCTAAGGAAGTAAGTGACATTATATCCCTGTTAGGAACAAGGATATTGGATATCAAAATGGATTATTATATTCGTTGTTTAGTATGAGATGTTGTATATTAAAAGTGATTATTAAATTATGACTCTAGGTGATTACGAGCCGGTTGGAAATGCATGCCATTCGAGCTAGCTATGGGATCAACTCTATGAGTGGAAAAATGTTTTCCAAATATTAAGCATGCTTTTTTGTTATGTCCTATTAAATACTATTCTTTCTTAAACTCAAGCATGTTTTCATTATTATAGCGATATATGAAATTCATAAAATGTCTGAGCATGCTATTATCTTTAGAATGTGATTTCAAAAAGGAAATAGTTATCTTGTTAAGTTAAGAGTTTTCATAAAATCATATTATATCATGTTATAAGATTTTTGAGAAAAGTATAGTATAAAGATTATTTTCAAAACCACCAAAGTACCTGTGTGATCATTACCCGCTCTGCATCATGTGATTCGTTCCTCGGTGTATTGACCAGTTTAGTGATTTACCCGCTCTGCATTGTGTGATGCGTTCCACGGTGTATGACCAGTTATATATAGGTTTTTGGGACTCGTCGTCATACATACATAGGCTTTGGGCCGTGTATGGTGGTGTTTGCCTTTGAGGCTTGCTCTACGCGCGTATGACCAGTTATTCAGTTACTCAATTATCAGTATCACTCAGTTCTAAGCAAAAAGTTGTTATCTTACAGTTAAATGATTTCAGTACCATTAGCATAACATGCAGTTTAGTATTATTCAAACTTATATTTCAAGCTCAGAAGATGTTTGCAAAACATTTTTATAACTCTTAGCTTTTAAGTTATATATATGTATTATAAAGTTCAACAGTTTTTCAAGAATAAATAATATGGAAAAATATATATGTATTTGCGAACTTGTCCACTCACTGAGTTATCAGCTCATGTATTTTCTAACATTTTTCTTATAGGGAGGATCGGGCTTGAGCGCCTATTGGATTGCCTGTGGAGTTCTCAGCCAGCCATCAGTGTATTGCATTCACTTGATATTTTCATTACACTTTTAAACATAAGTGTTGGATTATGATTGAAAGTTAGTTTTCGAAAGTCAATGTTTTCAAGACTATTCAAACTCTACGCAAATTTCCATTTCTCCATATGCATTTTGATATTAAGGATTGTTTTGAATTTAAATATGTTGAAAGGTGTTCTAACTTCACAACTTGGTGATTGTTAACTTATTGAAGGAAAAAGTATATGTATTTTATTTTTATACAATTGCTTGGTTAAGGTGATTTAAATTTTCAAGTTGGATTTGTCCAATTTACAAAGGAAGCTCTGTCAAAATTTTTATAAAATCATTTTAGTCCAAAAGTTTCTGCAGTTTCAAGTCAAGTTTTCAGTTTGCCTTGGTGGTGGATCCAGGTCAAGCTAGTATCCATCGTCGGCGCACACCACGTGTCAGGTCTAGTAGGATGACTTGGGACGAGGCGTGTCATTAACTCCTAAGTTCCAAACTCCTTGCAAAATGTATCCAAAACCGATTCTTTTCACACTTCCTCCTTTGTCCTCTTCCTAATAAACAAATTAAACATAAATAACGATTCTAATGTAATAAACATGCAATAAAACACTAGTACGAGCAAATTAAACAAGTTAATATAACACCTATCTACAAATTTAGGTGGCAATTAATGTTGTATTGAACAATAAGTGAAACTAAATGTATGGATAAATGACTTATTATTTAATGCATTATTGATAGGGTTAAGCGCGACCACTACTAAATAGCATTACTCGTAAGTCTACCATTAGTGGTAGATTTATTAACGTGCGCTCATGGAGAGCAAGTGCCCATGTTTGAGGTTTGATGTTGGCGGTGAATGAAGAAATTCGTTTTTTGTGTTTGTTTATTTAGCATTGCAAAAGAGTCGGCTTTTCTAAATTTAGATACTAAGTTGTGGAGATTTCATGGGACTCATGGTGAATATATAACTTGAGTTACAAGTAGTATGATTTTGCTCTATGCTTTATCAAATACATTTATACTACAGAAGATTGTATTTGTACTCCAAAAAAAAAAAAGGGGACTAATTTAAATCATCATTGAAAGGAGTAAGTTTAAACGTTGCCAGTCTACATGAACAAATAAACTCATGATCTTACCATTCTATATCTACTATTTCAAAATGATAATAGGTCAAACTACTTATATGCATGTATAATTCAAGATTTACAAACCATTCTATTTCTACTTTAAAACAGAAATATGAAAATAAATGTGCTTCTACTTTCACTTTACAACATGTATCTCTATACGTTTCTTGTGTACGTACCTATGGGTACTAAATCATATATCTCCTCTCTTTATTGGCTAATGAATGTGCACGTAATATGTTACGCTTGTGCGTTTTTTAGTTGAAGTAATCTGTACCACCTCCTATCAACCGAGGCAGCATTTCGTCCTCCCAAATCTGAAACCAGCATTCCGTTAACTCTCACATCTCTTAGTAAAATGTCAAATTTATAAATGCAATTACGTTTCCTTTGACCATGTGATATCATTAATGTATTTAACTTTTTTTTTAAAAAAGTCACTAATTACGGCTAGAGATTTTATTGATTGTTCAACACTTACGTATCAAATTAGGTTGCGACTTGTCGCACGAGTCTGAACAAGTTTCCTGCAAGGAAGTGAAAAATTTTTGTTATATAACAGAGAAAAGAGCATATTCGAGAAAAGTAGTGTTAAAAAACCTCCCATCTCAAGTGGCTTACGTGGATGCACGTCACATGAGAGTTGGTGGTTTTGTTACAAAAATTTTCAGAGGTTTTTAAACATTTTCAAATTTATAGTTTCATTCTTTTTTTTTTTTTTGGTGTTGGAGGGGGGTGGGGGTGGCGTACTTGGACTGAGATAGCTAGCCTGACGGTGTCCTGTACTAGTGAATCGAGATTGGCTTCACATCCGGGTTTCACATAAATAACCTGCGGCAAGTGGTCGAAAAAGTGACATGTTAGGTTGGGTATGAGACAGATAATTGGATATAGAATAGGGTAGGAAACTTAATGAAGGATCATCGATGCCAATTTCGGGAAGTTGTTGATCGGTCGAATCTTTCCGCTTGGCGCTTGATTTCGACGCCAGAACCCAAGCTTTAAATGTTGAATCTATCTGATGTCAAAAACATATAATGGCTAACTGGTTGAGATAGCTACGTTAATTTGTTACGATAAATACTGAAAATATCAATGTTCTAACCAGTGGCGGATGCACTAATAAACTAATCTATGCCATATATTTGTTAACTAAATTTTGGACTCTTTCAATTTTAGTTAATCCATGACAAATTAGCTGACCCCCTTTCAACTAATGATGATATTTAAGGATGGTTTGTTATACTTTTGTTTGGGGAATTTATTATTTACTCTTTCTACTTTTAACTTTATTTACAGTAAGATTCTTCATTTTAACTCATTATATTTTTTACGGTATTTTGTTCCATTCGTTTATAAATTATCTTGTATTTGTTCTACACTTTTACCCCCTTAAGTCTGTTTGTACTAGTGAAATCGAGAAATCTCATTCCCAAAGGTTTATGGTAGGAGAAAATGTTTCGGGCGTTGCCCTTGAACAGAAAGGGCCACCTCCGTTCAACTTTTCAAACACTGACTTTTCTTTCTACATTCAGCTAGGTCTTATGTGAAATCCTGGATCTGCTTTTGATGCGGACGTACAAAACACGAGCACGATAAGGGATAGACAAAGGTGTGAAGATACACGCATATATTTCTAAACATAGGCATTGAATTCATGTGTATGTAAACGATACATATACGCACATTTTAGAACACAACAAAATTTACGTACCTGCCTAAGGAATGGAGTGCAACAGTTGCAACATTTTGTGGTGAAGCATGTCATGATCCTGCCTTCAACTGAAAGACCAAATCCAGTGTGCTGAACCACAACAATAAAAAGTAAATTTTTTTACTCCCTGTTTGCATACCCATATTTTCTCTTATTTTTTTCTATTTTTTAAATTCTAATTTAGTCAAGATAATCACATTCTCATATCTTGTCACGGCCACTTGTATTACAAACAAATCTCTACCATTCAAGTTCAGTTGTGAGCAGTGGTGGAGCTAGGGGTGGCAAGACCGATCCCCCCGCATCCCCCGTTTTCGAGAAAATCCTATTTTTTACCCTTTGAAAAATTAAAAAAAGAAAAAAGAAAAGAAAAAGAAAATAGTGTTCTAGCTACGGGTTGTCAAATTTCAACTACCCTTCAACCATCTTTTGACAACATCATTGCCTGTGAGACCTGGATTTGGACTACACACATCCCTCTTCTAATTTCCCTTCCCTCCTCTATCTTCCCCTTGTATCCAAAAAAAATAAAATAAAAATGAAGATTTCTATTTGATCTAGTTTTATTTGAACTCTACAAGAATAATAAAAAGAGGTTCATTATCATATTCATTATTCAATCATCCATTCGGGTCAAATTAAGTGAGTGTAGCTTCAAAATCCATTAATTGTTGAGTTATCGATCCCATATATATTTAGATTTTATTTTGTAATCAATTATAATTGGTCTCAATTAGAATCACACGAGGTGTCAACCAAACAAGCTTGATTCTGATTTGATGTGACACATTAAGGTGTCAAACCTCTTTTTTTTTTTCATATATATATATATATATATATATATTTATGTTAATCTAAACCCGGCCAACAATTCTGTCACATATATTTACACTTGAATAAAGAAAGAAAGAGAGAGAAAAGAGCTCTACCTTTTGATTTTTGAACATAGAGAGTGATGGAAACAAGAATGATATTCTCTCACAAATATTTACACTCGTGGCCCTTTTTACAGGTGTTCGTGTGAAGCTAATGAAAGATATCGTTTGCACACTCCATTTAGGTTGAAATTTTTGACATCGTCAATTCTTATTTCAGTGTTTATTTATTTCTCTTCTTTTTTCCTAATTCCTATTTATTTTAGATTCATTTAAACTCTATATAATAAATAAAGGTTAATTATCATTATTATTCAATCATCCATTGCAAAAAATAAAAAATAAATTAATGGAAAGCTAAAGAACCTCACTCAAAGAAAGAAAGAAAGAGAGAAAAGAGCATCACCTTTTGAACATAGAGAGTGATGGAAATAGGAGAATTATTGAAGGATCCCTCCATTGACAATAAATCTTGCAATTGAAGTTGTTGCCATGAAAGATTGTAATTAGTATTCCATTCCCCGTCTCGTCTCCCTTCCGCTGTTGATATTCTTATCAAACGCTTCTTTGCCCCTATCTTCTACATGTATATTATTGCATGAAAATATGTATGTGACGCTGTCCACACGATCTTTTATAGTACAAGAAGAGATTCTATAGAAAATATGTAAAAAAGTAGATAACATTTGTTTTGATTTGACTAATTTCTACTTTGAAACATAAATAAAACACTAGCAGGGTGTAGTTTGCTGATGCAAGAAGTAAAAACTCTATCTCGTGTTACTATGTTAACATAATTCTATTGAAATTTCATTTCATTCACTTCACGTATTTTCAACGTTCTCTACGTATCTATTATTACACAGATCTCTACTACTCATTCATTTTTTTCTACAAAAATGTACATGACGTAAAGCAAGCTCTGAGATTTCGTGGGCCCTAGGTGAAAATTTGAATGTGCTATTTTCATTAACTTTAGAACCAAGTACGATTCTAAACGTTTAAATGATTAATTTTTATGTTTTGAAAATTAAAAAAAAATAGATAGACATTTTAAACAATATTCAAAGAGATTTTCATTTGAATAAGAATTTCGTTCTCTATCTTTTGAATTAAGTGTATATTTGAAAATTTGACAACTAAAGCACTAAAAGACCACTTTTCTTGTAAAATTGTGACGCGAACATTACTTGAAAATTAATGAAAATTAAAAACATCAAATGAAATTATATCTATTATTATTAGAACAGATTATGCACTAAATGAAGTTTAGTGACAGTTATATGACATATACAAATTAATTTTAACAATTGCTTAAATATCACATTGTATTAAACTAAGCCATTAAAATGCACTCAAATCCAAAAGGGCTAGTTTTTTTTTTTTTTTTTTTTTAAGGGAAATGAGAAAAATTCAAGAAGTGGCAGATGTGGTTCAAACCCGGGACCATCGTCCCAAAAAGCAGGCATCAACCATCAATTCAAACCAACTGGGCTAATTGTTTATCATTATAAAATAATAAATAAATTAAAAAAAAAAGAATTTCTCAAAGATAATCATTATAAACTTATTTGTATACCCTCTATACATCCAGCATTACTCTTTATTTTGACATGTAATTAACAGGCCTCCCTAATACCTTCAGTTGATGCTCTAATTACACTATCTTATATTATTGAGTTAAAAAATGTAGCTTCAGCTAAAACATTTGATTATATATATGTTTTTTTTAAATAAATATATTTTTTTATTATATATGTTTTGTTAATCTTAATTAAAACTATAAACTTCCAAAAAGTAGCTAGAAATTAATTAAAGTGAGCTATATATACTTACCAGAATTGGAAGCTGGTTTCTCTTAGCAGAAGAAATATTATTATTATC
Organism: Nyctanthes arbor-tristis; assembly: GCA_963692815.1. Classification (NCBI taxonomy): domain Eukaryota; kingdom Viridiplantae; phylum Streptophyta; class Magnoliopsida; order Lamiales; family Oleaceae; genus Nyctanthes; species Nyctanthes arbor-tristis. The sequence goes on along the minus strand of CAVNYN010290638.1, from coordinate 3,600 downwards.
TCTAGTTTTAGATGCCAGTGGGAGCATGTACTTTTTACAGTTTCCGGTCATGTTTTCCGACGACATCCAGCATCCTGCAGCTCCTGTTCCGGCCATCTCTCTGACTCTTTCTCTCACCTTATCCTCAGCTTACAAGCACCATGTACCCCCTTTGGATATATTTTCTAATGCTGACAATTATGAGATATTTCCAATTTGGTTACCCACCTGTCAACTTGTCTCAATTTTTGCCACAATCGAATTCAGTCCCATATGGTACGTCGTAAAAGAGTAGTGTTATTAATTTGGATTGGGGATTGGTTTTCTGTATAATTCACACTTTCATATTGAAAGACCGGTGACTATAAACTTGTAGAGACATTTACCGATTTATTATCTAATGAGAAAATATCAACTAAATTGAGAATTTGTCTGCAACCGAGATAAATAGTATTATTTATTATTCATTTTAAAGGAAAATGACCTTCTTTTAATTTTTTGGACAAAAATGCCCGTAAGCTGAAATTCCACCATATATTTCCTCCTTTTCATCATCATCTATCCCAAATCCATCATCCAACTCTGTTAATGGCCAGAGCCCATTTTGGTATTGTCAGTAGCTGCTTCGGGCGATGGTCTATTCCTACCCTTGAAGACATAACAGATTGATCTCTAATTTCTTTCTTAACAGATCGGATTTTTCGTCAACTGCTTTTTACCGATGGTGTATTATGTAGATAGACAGAAAAAGAATTTATTCACATGCGTCATCTATATCTATATCTTTATTATATATAAAAGAGAATATCAGGGATGAACATGGCTTCTTTGTGGTGGAGAGACTAATCCTTTATGGGGTGATTATGATCTGCTAGTGGCTGAGGCGATGGGGGTTAGGGAGGCTATAAATTGGATTAAAGCTCACTTCCCAAACGTATTCACCGTTGAGATGATGCATTAGTCGTCTCTAATGCACTCAATCAAGGTGATCCTAGGCGTAATTACTTTGACATGCTCATTGAAGATTGTCAGTTGTTAGCTTGTGATACTTGACCTGCAAATCGTGTTGCCCACGCTCTTGGGAAGGCGGCGGATTCCTTTAGACATTTATTCTAATTCCTTATCCCTACTCATTTATTAGTAGCATTTTAATTAAATTAAATTAAATTTGAATTAAATTAATTTGTCTTTTTTTTTTGGACAAAAAATTTAGGGTCCATTTGTTTCTCTTTATAAGCACAATTTATAAAGAGAATTTATAAAAAGTGAAAATGAGTGGTGGAGATTTAATTAGAATTTAAAATGTGTAGTGATTGTTGAATAATTGTCAAATCAAAGGTAGGTGAATTTATAAATAAAAAAAAATAAGGATACCAAACAAGTTATTAATTTGTCTTTGATTGCCCTAATTATGGTGCATGATAATTCGTTACCTGATATTTCTTCCAATTCAAGTCAGCATCCCCACCCTTTTGATCTCAACATTGTACTTAAATAATAATAATAATAATAATAATAATTCCTTAACCGAATGATCTAAAATCAGTTTTACAGGACAAATATTTATGTAAAAATAATCTCCCACCATATGTATGGCGGGATTATCCCACCATACGCAGATGTGACAGGAGATTATTGGGGAAACATACACACTGAAGGCCCTCTGTGTGTGGGGCCCACACAATTATCAAAATAATCTTCCATCATACATCTGGTAGAAAATCATTACTGAACATTTATTACTTCATCCTCTATGTCTTGCGGTAGTGATTCATCCGGTATTGCAATCTTTATCCCAAAGATGCTGCATGGGACCTTTATTGGAAATTTCCCTAAATCTAAGGGGTGGGTTCCTCTCTCCATATAGAGCACACTCTTTGGTAGCATTGAATGAACTGAGATTCCACTACCTGTTTATTAACTTTCTACAACTTTTGATAATTAAAAAATAAAAAAATAAAAGATACATTTATCCTCTATTATCCACTCTATATATAAGAGCCAGTTGAGAGTTCACTGTTCATTCCGATTGTCTGATACGCAGTAGTTTTAGTCCTTCATTCCTTTTTTTTTATTCATATAAATTCACAACAGCCCGGCGAACGACACCGTTTTTCATTCTTTCCTCCCAAATCCCTAATCGTATTCCTCCATTCCTCCATCTCAAGGGCTAACAATCTCTAAATCTTCCATGTTTTCTTCTTTATTCTCTCTTGTTGCCATAGATCATTCCAATCACATCACACCACACCATGGAGCAAGACTTTCTTCAATCTCGGGCGCTCATTCGATTGCAGAGGTAAATCCAAATGTTTATTAGTTCCTATCTACTCCACAATATGCCATCGTTGTTTTTATTTCGTCATTTAACAAGGCTAAGCATTGTCATGTAATGTTTTGCAATAGGTTCTGGACGTTTAAAATTTCAGTTTCTATGTTTCGTTGAACAAAACTGAAGAAAGTTCTTGGACGAAAAAGAGAAGACGATTTGTGAAGGATTTTAGATTGCTATTTGGGTCATTTGGTGAGAGCTGTGGGTATATTTTTTTCTTATGTTTTCATCTCGTACACTTCTAATAGATCTCAGATTGTTTTTAAATTTTTTTTCTTTTTGTGCATTTGCAGACATTATCAACAAAACTATTTATTTTCTCCTAATATTAGAGGTGTTCTTGAGGAGGCTGAGGACTCTGTGATGGCTCACCACATATGCGGGTTGGGTACTTTTGAGGGCTTATCTCTTTTGCTCATTATTATCAAAGTTGTTCTATTTGATGCCATTGGCTTCTCCGACACAGCCCCTTTCCTTTTTTAGGTGCTTGGGCTATATTATCATTTTTTTTTTGTGTTTTATAGAATGATAATTTTATGCCTTCATTTATCCATCTTTTTCAGATATTTTTATGAGTTTATGGATTATTTTTACTTTTTATTTCCTGCTGATAATTTCGGATGTGTTTACTGATTATTGAATTATTTGCCCTTATATTTATTTTCTGGTTCTACCCCAATTTTATAGTTTACCGCTATATTTGTTTCTATCATAGCAATGTCATGTTTTCTTCTATGACCCCAACAAAATGTTGTGCTTTAGTTTAGATCACTCCTGTAGGCCTTCGGATGTAAATTTGTTTCTCTACAAATGCTTTAATTTTGCATTAATATGAGTATTTCCTCTTGAGTTTGTTTGATTTTCCATTTGAGAATGAATTTTTTATCATAATGCTTGTTGGCCATAAGCGAAAATTTTGATTGCAGCCTGCCAATTCATTATCAATGGAGAAGGTTAAGTATTTTGTAATGTCTCAAGTTCTTGGGTTTTTTACAAAATGGGTTCGTGTGTTGTTTTCTTTTACATCCATTTTGGATGCACATATTGTAACATCCCGAAAATTTCTACAAATTAAGGTAAGCAACGAAATTGTTGTTTTGAAAGAATTACTTGAATATCATTGAAAGATTGCTTGAAGATCAAAATATTGTAAAGTTAGTGGGGGCGTGACAGAATGGTATCAGAGCAACGTTCTAGGGGCACTACATGCATAAACTACTCTGCGCGAGGCATCGACCAACCGGCTTGCTAGTAAGTTAATACTTACCAACTTATGAATCCTTTGTACA
>CAVNYN010290627.1:0-33948 GCA_963692815.1 Nyctanthes arbor-tristis | reverse complement strand
AGCTGTGATGAAATATAAACAACATTCCAACTTCAGATAAGGAAAAAACAACAGGCTCATAAGATACGGGAACTAATGATGAATGGATATTGAAGAACTAAAACTATCTACGGTATCACTTCGTCTGATCATTCTAAGGACAATGGTGTTACAAATGAAAGAATCAAGAACCCGATTCTTGAAATAAAATTGCAAAATTATATGAGGTGTAGAAAGGACAGATTATTTTTCTTGAACTAATCCCCAAGTTTATGACTCATTCCCCCGATAAAGATGCCCCCAGTTTCAGCATCAGAGTATAAACAGGGCTGAATTCCTTATCTCCTCTTGCCCTTACCTTTGCAGCATAATCATCCAAAGTTGATTTGATTCCTTTCCAAATTTGATCCTCCCCCTGAGAGTCCATCCACAGTGAATACTGGACCGGTGTAAGCTTGTTCCTTTGCACGGGGGACTGCAAATCTTCAGGACCCCGTGAATATAGGTGATGAAGTATGACACTGGCTGGAAGATCTTGAAGAAGTGGGGAGTCTCCCATTTGTGATGTTTCCAAGAAAATAACAGGTCGAAATGCTCGAAGGGCCCTATATGGCGCTCCAAGTTGTTCCACAGGAAACAAGTTTTGGCCGACTGCCAATTCAAGTTCAGCCATGTCTCTAGCCATTCTCAGCTTCCCCGATTCTGATAATGGTCTAACAAGCGAAGCATGTCTAATAAAAAATATTAAAACCCGAGATGCCATGCTCCTTACAAGCCTTGTGCAAATAGTTTCTGTTCCTGCAGAGATTGCACCTGATGAAGGCAACAGCCTGGACAGAAATTCAGTGCGAAAATGAAGTATGCTCTTCTGCAACTCTTCCATGTAGGGTGATGCATTATTGTCCATAGCCGCATCCATGCTGAGAGTACCAAAATTCTGTTCATGAATTTGCAAGAGGCAGGACTCAAGATGATCAAGCATCGCTTGAAATAAGGGTGTCACTGAATCACAGGCAACACCATATATCATACCAAGAGCTGGGGATAGAATATCTGAAGCAACGGTTGGCAATCCTGCTACCATTGATGTTACACGTGAATGGATCTCTTGCAGATGTTGACTTAATGCGAAATTCTTGATCTGCGATGGAGTGGCAGGGCCAGAGATTTGTCGTGCTTCAGGGCCTGCTGATATCTGCATTAAAAAAAGGAGCAGCTTGTCTGGTTGGATAGAGAGTGACAAACAGAATCCAAGAGAATTCATTTATTTATGAGACTGCTTAAGAAAGTTATTTCCCAGTTATAAGTACATTGAAAGTAACAACCATATGGCTTCACTCAATAGAAAAAAATGGCTTCACTAAAAAGTGAAATCATTTGCCATAGAAGTTAGGACACGCGCTCTGCAGCAATCTTAACTCCTGTGAAATCAACGGAAAACCAGCATAAAACAGAGTGAGAACAACCAAAGAGGATTTTTTTTAACATTTTTAATTATTTTCGAGTTTATGGTAAGGAATGAATTGATTAATATGAAATCAAATGTGTTGGTCATCAACAGTTTAAGGAGAAGCTCAAGACCAGGATGTTCAGCACAAAGAATGCCAGAAAATGATACAGAGATGGGTAGATATATTACTATACCTAGACTAATACAATAGAGGATTCGACTAATGTCTGACACTCCTAGAAGCTAAGCACTGAAAGAGTAGTTGTTAAGGTGTACAAAGTTTATGCCACAATCACATGCGATTAACAAAAAAAATAAAATAAAATAAAGAAAATACTTTTCTCAAAGCAAACATTAGGCATAAAAAATGGTTCTGGTGAGTAGGTGGCAGCATCTAATGACTATGTCTACTTTTAGTACTCACTTGCATCCACAATGAAAGAAAGATAATGGCACCTATCTTGTGGCTCAAAAAGGAAAGTTTCCATGTATAAGGGCCGCACTTATCAGTGATAAAATATGGTTCAACACCATGACTTCTGACACATTCTGCGATTATTAAGCTACATTATAATTCTATTTCCATTTTTCAAAAGAAAAATAAAATTAAGTAATGGATTTGTGGGTTCCACAAAATATGTGGATAAAAATAATTTGATCAATTTCTATTCTGAAATAGCAACAGAAACATACCATAGGCTGATTTGAAATAATGCTATGCCAATAGAATGGAGATGGCACTAAATAAGCCAATATTGTATTAGTACTTCTAATTTCATGATCTAAAATTTTGTTTATGATTTATGATCAGAAAAGTAGTTTATGTTACAAAAGCTGGTAATAGTGATTAACGATGCATACACAGACAGTAAATATTCTCTTCAAAAGGCATCTAAGTAGTCTTTGCAGAAGGAGACAATACAGAGCTTTGGAAGTTTGGACAATGTCCATCACTACTTTAATTATCACATATTAATTTACCATGCCCATAAGCACTTAAAATACAAGTAAAACAGAAAATAAAAGCTATTCAGAATGGTTAATTCTCACAACTAAGTATGTAGGTTTTAAAGAATTTCCAGGTGGTAACATAGGAGGATTTTACAAGGTGAAATAAAAGGTCACCTGATATTCAGCTCTTTCCGCGAGCAAAAGCAAAACTTTGCTGATTTCACGCAAGACAAGAAGCGTCAAATGTGCATCCATCTGAACAGCTTCAATCTCCTCCTGTATGCGTGATATGATCCTTGAGATATGTTCCTTTGAGGGAACACTTCCACGGGTTGACATGTTAAATACATTATTAACGAGATCAGAAAGTCGACTTAAGCAGAGCCCCAGAAACGCTGTCTGGAAAATCTCAATGGAAGCTATCATTTGTTCTTTTCCTTCCAAACTGAGTGCTAGTGGCACTCCTTTGACATCAGTATCACGAGAAATTCTTTCAAGGAGGTTCTCTACTATAGATAATAGCTTTGGGTAACCAGTAGTAAATATCTCCTTGACAAAGCTCGATGCTGTAAAGACAGACTTCATCTGACTTGCAAAAGATTTTACTAAAGCATCCCACACACGGTCGGTTAATGTTGGATCACCTTCCTGAGGAAACAAGAGCAGCGATAAGCAGCCAACAGAAGAATTACCATCACTAATAAATTCGGAGTTTCTCAAACTGAAGACAACAAGAAATTCCGGCACCATTGGCCAGGAGCTATCCTACAACTTGGATATTAATACCAGGAGTGTCAATTGAAGACTTAACTAGGTCACCCAGAGTTGATTCAAGATACAAGCCTTGACAAATACACTCAAATTGTAAGCTCTATATGATGCCAAACACAATAGGAACCATGAAAAATAATTCTAGAGCAGGCAAAGGGGAGAAAATTAGAAGAATGAGGGGGGGGGGGGATATCAGATTAATTCATAATAAAAGTCTGCTTAAATGTTGTTTATGTATAGTTTGACCTAAGCTAATTGAAGTGAGAAATTAATTAAAACCCCGATTTAACATGGAAACAATAAAACCTAATTTATATCAAACTAGAATATAACAATAAATTGAAATAAACTATACCTATTAGGATCACCGCCACTAAGTCTCCTAATGAATGCATCAAGTTGTAAGCCTCAAGTTGTAAGCCTCATGTAAATCGAATTCTGGACAATCTCAAAAGAACTATTGAACCTTAGAAGGGACCCTAAACTCCATTCATTGAAGTCTAATGATAAAGCATGATATGCTGAGATGTATAAGTGAAATTTCCTTGCACGCCTAGCTTTTGGCTACCAAAAGAAAAATCAAGCAAAACAAGAAATCTTTCACGTGATTAGATATATTCAACGGAGATCGGAAAATCAGTGGGAAGCTACAGATGATGCCAAAGAGCAAACAGAAATAGGAGCACTGCAGCATGATGAATTTATTTACATTTTTGTACTATTTACATTTTTGTACTGAGCATGAATGTGGTAGGGAAGAAAATAAATCAAGAACATGTTTGGGATCGCTTAACTTAGAATTTAAGCTGGTCAAAATTATGCAAACATTTAGCCGCCTCACAGTGACTGGCCACTTTTTATTCACATTTCAACCATCAACAAAAACCAACCTATTTCCATAAATTCATTTTTACAATATCAGTTTGTTGTTAACACATGCATATTACACTACACTCTGAAACATGAGACCTTTTGCACATTAGTTACATGTTAGAGTTATTCATCATTTAGAATAAAGCTAGCATATCCCACCGCAAAAGAACATGAAGTAAACAGAGTGAAAGTTGATAAATTTGGTAAGCTTAGGCTGGACTACAAATTCAACTGTATAAACAATACAAGTGAATAGCAAAAGACAAAATCAGCATGTCTCTAATACAATTCTGAAAGTTTTAAACAGCCCGAGAGATCAGGTTTTTGGAATTCAGTGACCCTAACGTCAAAGTCAATCAGTCTAGCAATTGCTGCTTCTCTAGTGAGGCCAAGAACGATAACTAGGCACAGTTGTCTTAGATCAGATGTCGAGAAGCAAAAAAGTTTGGCCATTGATGCATGTAAAAATTTTCAAAAAGAACAATATTGGGTGCACTCCAACTGAAAAGATCCAACTCTCACACAGTACACCAATAGTAGACCCATGAAATATTGCTAAGCCCTCCACAAGATTGTCATCATAAATTCTGCAGTTCTGCCTGGTCTAGACTCCCATGCAAGTGCGTGCTTATAATTTCTATGCATTATTGGTGGCAACAGTATGATAAACTAAACCAAGAATGCCAATCTTTTTTATAAAGTTTTCCTGGCGAACAGAGATAAGTAGATCAGGTAAACAGTTGAAGTAATATCTAGTAAGTTTGAAATTAATTACTCAGCTAAAGAGCAACTTGTTGAGCATGTTTTCCAATTAAAACGCCCCAAAACAACCTGACCCCCAACCCAACCCCAAAAGACCTTCTCTCTTTCCAAAAATAAAGAAAAAGCAGATTAACTTATGCAAGTTCATATAGAAATATCCATGGATATGAATATAATATACTATCTAAACCAATTTCTGCTTCAACTAAATACTTGTGAAATATAATCGAGTTGTGCTATTTGAACAAAAGTCAATACAAAAATTCTAACAAATCTGACAAATGGCACAATCCCCTTTTTCAACACATCACACCACTTTTACATCAATACTAATCACACATGACACATATCCATTTTGTCTAACTTTTTGTCCCTTATTTTGTCCAACTAGAATTATTCAATATAATCATTTCTTCACGTCAACACTAACAGGAAGAGTTTGGGATGTACTAGAATACCTACAAGTTTTATTAAATGAATTTTGAGCAACTGAGAAGTTCAATCTAACATCTAAAACGGAAATTGAGGTATGAAACCTGTGTACCCTATAACAAATCAAATTCAAATGAAACCCGTGTACCCTATAACATTCGTTTTGGTTCACTCAATTTATGATAGATTTAGGTTATACCTTCACAATTACTAGTCCAGACCTTTAAAACTTGTATTAAGCTAAAAGTAGCCCCTGACCATAACAATCGAGCGGTTCAAAGATAGATTAACGCATCTGATATTAGAAATCCAATGTAGCATACTTCATCCTAAATCATGTTCAATACTTTTACCATTACTTAAATAAATAAGGCCAATAAATAATAATATATAAAATTATAACATAATATCCGCAAGTTACAATTCATTTTATCCAGAAGGGAATACCAAATCCGGACTTAATCCACGCACCTCAAAGACCTCATCGAGCAATAGAACATGCGTAAATGGATCACGCTTCTTTGATAACACCCTCTGCAAGTGCCAAACTGCAACAACAATTGAATGCAATTGGTCCATACAACCACTCATCCTCTGCCATAGTCCCTCCTTCGCCTTTCCTCCACCCCCAATCTGCGGCGTACCATGCCTTTGGATCCCACCCGGCATCCCAGACCCATACGCCCCACCACCAGAAATTGCCTTCATATCCAATGCGTTATTTACACTCTTCAAACCCATTTGCTTATACTTACTTACCAACCCATCCACAGTCCCCCTCAACTCTCCTAAGTTATAAAACACTTGCAACCCTAACCCAACCTCCGCTTGGTTCAAGTTCTCCAATCCTTTCTCCAATACTTTCATCCCCTCAGCTCGAATTTTCGACCCAATCTCAATAACCCATTTTAACTCTGAATCAATCGCATCAATTCCAGATAAATGGGACTCATTATATAGTGTTAGTATTTCAAAATGCAACTGCGCAGCCTTCGAAAGATCCCACTTTTCCTGGTCGGGTTGCGAGTTCACAAGATTTTGTAGTTTCTGGACTAGGCGAAGTGTCCTAAGCGTAGACTGGAGAAGAAGCGAGGTAGAGTGCAAATTCTTGAGCTGAAGAGTCTGAGCAGCAATAACACGGTGGGGATCGGATAGCTCAGAGCGGGCTTGACGGAGGGAGGATTGGAGAGCAGATAGTGACAACCGAAGAGAGGAGAGGGAGGATTCAGAGGCCTTAAGGGAAGATAGCTGGTTCAGAAGGTCCTGGTGGCGGGAAAGAACCTCGTGGCGTAGCTGGGAATCAAGCATGCGGAGGCCTTCCTGGAGCTTCTCGATGCGGGAAGCGGCAGAGCCCGAAGAAAGAACGGCGGAAGAGAATTGCGCCGGGTTGAAATCGGGTGATAGAAAAGCAGAAAAAATTGGGTCAGAAGTGAAGGTGTCCAGAGCAGATGGCGGAGGGGCAACCCGCGATGAAGTAGGGGCGGGTGTGATAGTCGAATTGCCATTTCCATTAGCGGTGGTTGGAGTGGCGACGGCGGCGGATGGCGTACTTTTGAAGGTAGAGAGGCGTTGCAGTGGGGATCTGGAAGTAGCAGGAGAAGCCATGATCTGGGCGAAGGTGGTGGTTCTGATCAGTCTGCTATTTGTTGGTTGCAACCGCTGATCCTAACGTTTACGGTACTGCACGCAGTTAATATTGTACACCGGGGTACAATATTTACAATGTGATGTACAACTGAATTCTTTGACAGCACCCCTGCCCCGGTTACCAGTATACTTCAATACTGTGAAATTCCATGGTGAAAAAGGGGAGTGCGTTCGGGATTTGAAAGGCCCAAAGCTGGATCGATTATTTTTTAGTTAGGTCCAGTTTCGGACTTATAAACAGCAAGTCATTTTGGTTTCCATTTCGGTCTCAGTCTAGATTCAAGTAATTATTAGGGTCTTTTCGCGTTTTGTTCGGGTTTGTAATTTTCCAAATATATAAATATGAGAAATGAACAAACTTAGTATGTACATGGCAAATCAATGTTTATTTCCTAATATAAAAAAAAAAACTGCATGAGAGTCTTTTTTAATTATGTTTTTGATTTAAAAAATCAATGTTCTAAATTGTTATTACTATCTATGTCCAACTTATTTCTTTTCTCTATCTAATTATTATCACATAGACTGACTTAGTCATTTCATTTCATTTATATTCAAATCTATATCATACAAGAGTGAATACAAAATTAGTCAAATCACCACACATTATCTTCAAATCTATATCATATAAGAGCGAATACAAAACTAGTCAAGTCACATCACAGCAATTGTACTATGACTATCTAAGTAACTATCTTTTTTTTTTTTCCCTATTTTTATAAACATAAAGATTTGTAACATGATTTATAAAAATAAACACATCACTCTCTTTGAATTATGTTTCACGAATGTCTCATACATAAATTCTTTCACATTTTTCTACGGTGTATCAAAACATAGATTTGAATATAGAGTAAATTGTAAAATATTAAGTCATATTTTTAGAACTGTTCGGGTTTTTCGGGCTTTATATCAAAGCCCATAACCGAACTATTACCATTCGCACTTCGGGTTTCAAGCCCAAACCCGATTTTTTAAAATTAAAGCCCCAACCAAAATTGGTAGTTTCAGTACGCTCCCGGTTCAGGCTTATCGGGTTCGGTCTTTTTACATAACCCTAAGTAAAATTGTAAGAGAAATTGGGATTCTTGTGAATAATGAATTTTTTGGAGGTGAAAAATGATCTCCCCCTATAGAGTTCTTATTAAACACACCCCATATTATTTGCACTAAAAGTCTTTATTGTTTTAAGATTATAATACTTATGTTCGTAATATACTGATCGCATGTTTCATCTTCAATGTTTAATCGGTTAGCACATTTTATATCTCCGACAACAATTTTCTTTTAAAAAATATGCTAAGATTGTACAAAATTTTATTTGCTAATTGTATTTCATATAAAGAACAAAAAGGGAAAAAGGGACTAAAACAAAAATGTGACAAATTATTGCTTTATTTAAAAGTATGCTAATATAATTTTTAGGAAAAATCTTTTTAGATAAATAGGTGAACAGAACTTACGATATAAGTGACTTCAAATTTCCTTATTACCACTGAAATGATTTTTGAACCGTCTTGAATTGTGCAATGGTAATAGGGTAATTTGTACCTAATTTTTGATCGTCTGTTTGTCCAACTATGGTGAATAGGTGATTTCAATTTTTAAAGAGGAATCATCAATACTGACATAAATAAAAAGTCAATGATATAAATAAGATATAAAAATATCTAAAATGTACTTAAAACAATGGGTAAATAATATATTAAGGACCACCATTTTAATTAAAATATAGTGTAGATATAAAAATCAAATTGGATATAGTTGTCTTTTTTTCTTTTTTTTTTTTTAACTTTTTTATTAGAGGTTGGATATGGTTGTTATTTACAAACACGGTTGGATTTCTTTGATAAATAGAGATTGGAATTTTACAAGAAGGATCCCGTTTGGTTGCCACAATGTTAAAGCTAATAAATCCGTTTTCTTTAATTGAAACAAATTTAATCTGAATTTTGGAGTATACAGATTTTCAAGAGAGAAAAATGGGAAAAATGTAGGGATATGATATTAATCTGAATCTTTCTTTTACAAACATCCCCCATATATAGGGGAAAAAGGAGGGAAAATTAGTTACAATGAATTTTATGTATAATCAGCTACACAAGATCTTACGCTAGACTTCGGTAAGCGAAGCAGTACAAATCGAGCCCCTAGCACCACGAGATTTTGAGCAACTCCAACGGTCATGATAAGTGAAGTGAGTGACTCGTGATAAGCATAGTGAGCGACTTCTTTCGATCCCAAACTTCTGAACGACTCCAACGGTCATTCCAGTCATTAATTATCATCATAAGCCCCTTTACTCTCGTCAAAAGACTCTAATATTTTGAAGAGAGTGGATGATAAGTAGAGCGATTCCTGATAAGCATAGCAAACGACTTCTCCCCATCCTGAAATTCTGAGCGACTCCAACGGTCATTTCAGTCGCTAATAATTATCATAAGCCCCTTCACTCTTGTCAAAAGACTATAGCGTTTTGAAGAGAGTGAATGATAAGTAGAGTGACTCCTGATAAGCATAGCGAGCAACTTTTCCCCATTCTGATCTTCTGAGCGACCCCAATGGTCATTCCAGTTGCTAATCATCATCATTAGCTCCTTCACTCCCGTCAAAAGACTCTAGTATTTGGAAGAGGGTAGATGATAAGTAGAGCAACTCCTGATAAGCATAGCAAGCGACTTCTCTCCATCCTAAGTTCTGAGCAACTCCAACGGCCATTCTAGTCGCTAATCATCATCATAAGCCTATTCACTCTCATCAAAAGACTCTAGTATTTTAAAGAGAGTGGATGATAAGTCGAGTGACTCCTGATAGGCATAGCGAGTGACTTCTTCCCATCTCGAACTTCTGAACGACTCCAACGGTCATTCCAGTCGCTAATCATCATCATAAGCTACTTTGCTTTCGTCAAAAGACTCTAGTATTTTGAAAAGAATGGATGATAAGTAGAGCGACTCCTGAAAAGCATAGTGAGTGATTTCTCCCTATCTTGAACTTCTGAGTGACTCCAACGATCATTCCAGTTGATAATCATCATCATAAGCCTCTTCAATCTCGTCAAAAGACTCTAGTATTTTGAAGAGAGTGGATGATAACTAGAGCGACTCCTGATAAGCATAGCGAGCGACTTCTTCCCATTTGAACTTCTGAGCGACTCCAACGGTCATTCCAGTCACTAATCATCATCATAAGACCCTTCATTCTCGTCAAAAGACTCTAGTATTTTGAAGAGAGTGAATGATAAGTAGAGCGAGTCCTGATAGGCATAGCGAGCTGCTTCTCCCTATCCCAAACTTTTGAGAGACTCCAACGGTCATTCTAGTCGCTAATCATCATCATAAGCCCCTTTACTCTTGTCAAAAAACTCTAGTATTCTCAAGAGAGTGAATAAAAAGTAGCAACAAAGCAGTCAATCATCACAGAGTGACTAATAGGATGATCCCTTATTCAAGACTCTTAACGCCTCTGCAACACCTTCATAGCGACTCCCTTCAAATGTCAGTACTTTTTCCCTTTCTTATTAACCAAAGGATGACCATTTTATCACTAAACGACAGCTATGATTTAGACTAAATTATCCCTGTTGACCCTACTCGTGCACGCAGCTCCAGATGATTTAGTATTTCTTGTTCAAAAATGAACCCAAATGTCACTTTTACGTTTGAAGAGGAACTTGCTATCTCTGAGTTTTTCTTTGATGATTTTACTTTCCCAGAGAGATTTTTGGAATCTGAATTGATTTTACACCTTATACAGACTCTTCAACTGCCACTGCTTCCAGGTATTATCTTCCATATCTTTTATATGCTTTGCATTAATAGCTAATACTCTGTATTTCTGATTTCAGTTGAAAAATAGATAAATTTCTCTTTATTTCTCTTATTTTATCTATTGTGGCTTCCCTTGGAAAAATAGACCTAGTTTATTTCGAGTCATTTTCATGCTTTTTTTCAGGGTTTCTTCATTCTTTGTTGAATCCTTCCTGGGTTTGATTCGTCTCTCTATAAAAAATGACTATAAAAAAATCTGCTAAGAAACAGGTCAACAAAACCTCTACTCACTCTATAAGTGCAAAAACGAACACCCCCTCAAATGACCCTTCACCTTTCCATTGATCATCTTTAGATAGAGCAGTAAAAGACTTTTCCTCTGAGACTAGCAGTGTCTAACAAAATATGTTGAATTCATTCTTGTCTAAATTTTCTCTTGCCCATTATATTCTTTTAGAGCGCCTGGGGATAGTGAAACCCTAGCTTCTGCTCGCGATCGCGAGATAGCTATTTATATAGACTGTATTCATGAAGGTCTTCGCTTTCCTGTTCATCTTTTCTTGTCTGACTTACTTTTTGATTTTCAACTTTGCTTCAGCCAGCTACTCCCCAATGGATGGCGTTATCTGATTTATTTTCGTCTATATGTTTGAAGAATAATATCACCCCCATTTCTAACCTCTTTCGAAATTTTTTTGAAATGAAAAAGGCACAAAAGGATGCTGACTAGGGCACCTTTATTCATAGAACTAAGGGCATCAAGGGTTCCAATCTGAACACCCTAAAAAATCCTAAGTCTTGCTGGGTGGTGGAAAAACAAATTCTCCTTGTTGAGTTCCCTAAAGGCAGCCCTTTACTTTTATTCGGACCTGGCGATCCCCTCTTCTTCAAGCCTTTAAGTCTCCACCCTCCCTCTTTTCTCTGATTTGGAGGAGAATAGTATTAATACTTTCTCCCATGTTGAGGTTGAAGAAGGCATTGTTGCCACTATTTTAGTAGATAGAAACCTGGTGGCTATTGGAATTAGTCCTCTTTCGCGTAAGCGAAGTCTTCTTTTACTTTACACTCTTCCTATATATTTTAATTTTATTGTTTCTAAACCTTTTCCTTTTCTTCTTTGTCAGACTTTGGGTCAAAAAGATTTCTCTGATGAGCAGTTAGCTCTTCTCGCTCAACAAAGAAAAGAAAAGCGTTCTAAAAAGCATCATCGCTCAGACACTAAACAATCATCTACACATCATGTTGCAACTGATGTACAAGAGTCTACTACCACTTCCTCTCACGACAGAGTCATTTCCAACCCTCCTACCTCACCTTCCTCAAACTCTATTCCTAAACAGGATAACACTACTTCCTTACCTCCTCCAGTGAACTCTTCTGGTAGCTTTGACCGCTTGAACCTGAAAGGGTTTAACTTTTAACCCTCTGACTGTTACCCTCATTTCTTGTCAGCTTCCAATTTCAACTACCACCACTCTTCCTATCTTAGTTCCTCTTTCTAAAAATGACAATCAGCCAATAATCATCCTAGAATCTGGGCAATCCTCTCCTCCCTCAGCTAGCACTTTGAACTTTCCTCCCAAGACTAAACTGTCCAAAATGTCTTTTTTCTCTTCACGATCAAAGGAGTTTTTGATTTCTTCTGATTGTCTCAATAGAGATCATGTGGTGATGAACATGGTTCCCAATGATGAAGATTTTTGAAGCTGTTTAAGTCCCCAGAATGAGGACCATCTCCTAAGAGCCACAGAGTTTACTGCTCACATAGTAAGCATTCTTCCTTTCTTGATCACCAACGTCAGTTACAGATGAATTATTTTAACTAACTAAGGTTTTATTCATTTAGATGCTATCAATGTCTCGCTCTTACCATAATCGAGTCAAGTCTGATGCCAGCACGGTTAACAAGGCTCACCACGAGCGAGTTGCTATTCAAGGGGAGTGAAGCGAGTACAAAGATAAGTTCCATCAGCAAACAGAGACCCTGAAGGAACAAGAATTGAGATTTTCAAGTCAGCAAATTCAATTGAACGAAGCTAATACTCAGGTAGACATGTTTCAAGAGGAGATTGAATTACTAAAGCATAACTTGGAGGAGGCTAGGCGACTCGCTTCCACTAAAGAGACTTTGATTCAAGAGAAGACGAATAAATCACTTTCCTTCAAAATCAACTGGCTCTTAATGTCAAAATGCTCGCTTCCTAGGATGCTACCGTAGTGAAAAGGAAGAAAGTTTTAGTGAACTAGAAAAGAGTTCTCCCAAAGGTAGCCGTCCATGATTTCCTTAAGTTAGATTGCTTGAAAGCCATCAGAGGAAGTTATATGGTTTCTGGGAGGCGATCCAACCTGAGAGCTGCCAAGGCCTGGCTGGAGGAGTGGAATCACAACTTGGACATGTCCACCTTCACCTATCACCTAGAAGATAAAGTTAGCTTAAGCGACGGGGAGGATGAGATTGAAGAGTTAGTTATGGGCAGTGATACCGTAGACACGGTCGAGTAGCCTTTTGGCTCTTACTTTTCGCTTATTTTACCTTGTTCAAACATCTTGAATCTGTGTATGGCAATTTGACTGCCATTAACTGACTACCTTTTGAAGTGACCTAGAAACAATGACCCATTTCAAAGATGACTTGAGAAACAACATGAATGGCTTTCATGAAAAACAACAATATCATCCGAAGATAAGAACTTTCATTCCTTGCAGTGATTTGGATGACTTAAAATGATATATATTGTGAAATCTCTCCATCTTAAGGAAGAAATATCAATCAGGTGCAACGATTTAATCTTAAGCAGCGATCAAGAGTGCTTCCTTGGGAGATTTAAGTTCTAGACAGCTTTGAAGCAATTGAGTAAATCTTGAAGCGAATACCGTCTCAAGGAATGATTAGGACCATTTCCTTGAGTGATTTAACATTTTGGACCGCTATTGAAGGGATTTGCTCTTGGAAGCGAATACCATCTTAAGGAGTGACTAGTACCGGCTCCTTGAGCAATTTAACGTTCTGGACCGCTTTTCAAGCAATTTGCATTTTGAAGTGAATACCGTCTCAAGGAGAGAACAAGACCGCCTCCTTGAAAAATTTAGTATTTTGGAACTAAGAAGCGCGCCTAGGCGCGAAGCGGAGCCTCTACGCCTCGTTTAGGCTATAAGTGGGGAAAAAAGCGATTAACAAAATTTGTTGACTGCCTAGGTGCACTTTTTTACACTTGGACGGGCTTTTTAACACCTAAGAACGTTTTTTTTAACACACCTTCAAGATATGGTTAAGGTATATATTTAAACTTAAAACTAAAGATAAAAGGACCAAGACAATTATTAATTTGCCTCAAAGTCCACAAAATGTTCTTTACATAGTTACTTGGACAAAGACCCATCTTATTTATAAGCCTCAATCATATTGCTTTTTACAAACTTTTTAATGTAAGACAATCATTTAAACTTAAAGCTAAATATAAAGGACTAAGACAATTATTAATTTGCCTTAAAGTCCAAAAAATTCCATTTACATGGTCACTTGTACAAAGGCTCATCTTATTTATAAGCCTTAATCATATTGTCTTTTTACAAAACTTTCAATGTGGGACAATAAAAAAGTTAAAGCAATACCACTAAATTTCTTTTTTAAGTTGAAATTTGTTGGCCAATAAACTTCTTTAAAAATCATCATTATTATAATATTTTTTAGCAATAGTCAAGAACAATTGTGTTAATATATAATGTTACTAGAATTTGTAACATTGTAAGAATTTTTTTAAAGAAAATTGTTTAGATTTATAATATGTTTATTGACTCTATTTAATTTATATGCTATTATTATTTAATATATATATATATATATATATATACACATGGAGATTTAGTTTTTATATATCTTCTCATTTATTTAAATGGTTTTCTTATTGGTAAAAAGTGCAAAATGAGTTTTCTTGCTTTTATTTTAAGTGGTAAGTGTTATTTATTTTTGACAATTGCATCATTTTTGTAATACTTAATTGCTAAAAATGCATAAGAAAGTAGGAATTATCCATCTTTTACCTTTTGAAAAATCAAAATTGTATCGTAAATTGTTAAAATTATAAAGTAGATATAATATTTATGATTTTACATTTATTTTCCAATTTAGGATATATATTTCAAATATTTAATAATTTTAAATTTGTTAAAATAAAAAAATAAAAAAAAAGAAAAGCGCTTTTTAATGCTTTAGCGCCGCTTAGGCGTGCTTAAGCTTGCAATGCTTGAAGCTCAAGGTAGTCGCATTTCCGTACTTTATGCTTTTTAGAAATCTGCTTTTGAGGCAATTTGTATTTGGAAGCGAATACCGTCTCAAGAAGCGATTAAGACCGCCTTATGGAGCGATTTAACATTCTGGACTACTTTTGAAGTGATTTGCATTTTGAATCGAATACCATCTTAAGAAGCAATTGGACCGCCTCCCTGAGCAATTTAACTTTTACTTTGATACTGTTTGAAACATATCACTTTATTCACTGGAACCTGAGAATTGATCTTTCTTTGATACAATGAACTTGATTTTTATAACGAGCATATCATAACAAAAGAATAATATTATCATAGCTCAAACACATCTCTAAATGCTAAATCCGAGTACTCTGTGTAAGCAATCCAAATAAAGCATTTAAGTATTTTATTTAAACAATGCAAAGAAAACATCCTAGACAGTCTTTCCCACATTTATTAGGAACCTGCATCTATGTAATGTCAGATACTCCCACCTTACCTTAAACAGTTTTGCAAAATAAAGATTTATCACCTTTCTGCCATTCCCGATGTCTCCCACTAATGGTTAAGCGACACCCTTCTCTTTCTTCGTTTTCGCATTACTCGGATCCTTATCAAATAATTCTGAATGAACATACTTATTGACAATCTTTTGCCAACAAGGGTTCAATCGGTAAACAATCCCTTGGAGTAGAACATCTGTGATCATATGAAAGAAAATAGTAATAATACCTAGTTACTTTCAAATGGTAACGGCTTCGTTAATACCCTTCACTTCTCTTTTCAGATTTTCTCAAAGCGCTTGACATTTCCTACAAGACAGTGATACAGTTAATTCACTATTATCTTTATCATTATAATATAAGTATAGTATCAACTTAATAATATTACTTCAAATGTAATATCTCCTTACATTGGAAGCATGCCAAGGCCTAGATAAGATTTTTCCCTTTCAAATTTTTAAGCTGTAAAACCCTACTTTAACATCTCTTACTACTTCGTATGGTCCCTCCCATTATGCATCTAACTTCCCCGGTACATGCCCAGCTGATGCTCATAGCATAAGACTAGCTGGCCAGGTTGAAATCGTCTTTCCTTTATTCGCTTGTCAAATCATTCAGCTTCCTTCTCCTTAGCATGCTTTATTTTTTTCCAAGTGCCTTCTTGCCCTTCTTCAATGAAGTCTAACTCTGCCCTATGACATTCTTCATTATACTGAGCGAGCTGAATCCTGGGATTTGCTTCTATCACCTCTATTGGAGTAACCCCTTCCACCTTAAAACATAATCTAAAAGAAGTCTTCCCCATAGCATGCCTAGGCGTAGTGTGGTAGGCCCACAACACATTAGGTATCTCCTCTGCTCAAGATCCTCCAAAACTTTGTAGTCGTGTCCTCAAGTCTACAAGATCGCTCGATTAGTCACTTCCACTTGTCCATTCACTTGGGGTATACAACAGAAGTCCTCCTTAGTTCTATTTTGTAACTCTCACAAAATGCTTCAAATGTTTTGTCTATCAAATTGCTTCCCATTATAGGTAACCAATACACTCGGGGTCCTAAATCTACATATCATATTTTTCTATATAAAACTCTGAACTTTCTCAATTGGGATAACTACAACTACTCCTGCTTCCACCCACTTTGTGAAATAGTTAATAGCCACAACAATAAAGATATGTTGTCTAGAAGTAATTGGAAAAAGGCCTAATATGTCTACGCCCCACTGAAAGAAAGGGCAAATCCCTATTATTGGAGTTTGAGGAACAGTAAGTACCTGTATCGCATTAGCATACTTTTGACAGGCTTCACATTGTTGTACCAAGCACCTGACCTGTTCCTCCATACCTATCCAAAATATCCCGGCCTTAGAGCTTTGAAAGCCAATACGGTTCCCCCCAAATGATTTAAGCACATCTCTGAATGAATTTCATCTAGTATCCGATTCCGTTGTTCCGCTGATACACATCTTCTATATGGCATGGTGACTTCTTTTTATATAGCACTCAATTGATGAGTGTGAAATTAGTAGCTCTCATTCTTAGCCTTTTCACATCCACTGGATCTTCAAGAACTATTCCATTCACTAAATAACCCTTAAGACGTGTGATCCAAGCGTCCTCTTCAATCCCAACAGAAAACACTTAAGGGACCAGCATTGATTGTTTCAATACCTCCACTGAACTACTATTGTCTCTGGGTCATTTTCTAAGCGCATCTCTCGACAAGCGATCAACGACACCATTGGGCTCTCTAGGGACATTGGCAATTTCCCATTGCGTGAATGCCCTCAATAACTCCTACACCTTTACATAATACAACATCATTCGTTCATCTTTAGTTTCAAAAGTCTTCTGCATCTGATTGACCACAAGTTGTGAATCGCTGTGGATCCTTATACTCTACGCTCGTTTAGCAATAGCGAACTGAATCCTATGGATTAGTGCCTCATACTCTGCCTCATTATTCTTGGTAGCAAATTCTATCCGAAGAGAAAGCTCATAAGATTTTCTTTTTGGGCTTGTTGATACGGCTCCTATCAAGGACCCTTGTTGTCCTGATGACCTATCAACATACAATATCCAATGCATTTCATCCATACGAGGTGATGTAGGGGTCAATTCATCAATAAAGTCAGGTAAGCTCTGTGATCTCACTGTACCTCGTGACTTGTATTCTATATCATACTCACCTAATTTAACTGCCCATCGCATGAGTCTCTCTAAAATGTTAGGATGATTCATTATGTATCGTAAAGGAAAATGACTCATTACCTTAATAGTGTGAGCTTGGAAATAAGGGCACAGCTTTCTAGTAGTTAAAACGATGCTAAGCACTAGTTGCTCCATAAGGTATATCTAGTTTCCACGTCCTTCCACAGGTGACTAACGTAATAAATAGGCTTCTCCAAGTTTCCTTCCCTTCTTAGTGACACGGCGCTCACTGATATATCTGAGATCGTCAAATGGAGTCGCAAAACATCCCCAAATGTGAGTAGAGAGAGATTGGGTGGTCATTGCAGATCTCGCTTTACCTCCTCTAATGATCACTTACAATCTACATCCCACTCAAAAGTATTTGCTTTTGTCAACAACTTGAACCAAGGATAACATTGCTCAGCAGCTTGTGACATGAAGCGATTCAAGGCAGTCAACCTTCCCACCAATCTCTGCATATCAATCATAGTTTGCGGTTTTCCTAACCTCATCACAGCCTCAATCTTATCTGGGTTAGCCTCGATTCCACGCTGGCTAATCACATATCCCAGAAATTTCCCTCATGCCATCCCAAATGTAGACATTTTTGGATTGAACTTCAGCTTATACACCATAGCGATGGCGAATGTAAATCACTAAAGTGATTCGCTTCTTCCTTACTGTGAATAACTATATCAGCCATGTAAGCCTGTATTTTCTTTCCCAATACAGAAGCAAATACTTTGTCAGCCATTCGCTGATAAGTCGCCCCAGTGTTCTTGAGCCCAAAAGGCATAGTTATATAACAGAAAGTGCCCATGTCTGTGATGAAGGTTGTCTTCCTTTATCTTTCTCCGCCATCCTAATTTGATAATACCTTGAGAAGGCATCCAAAAAACTGAACTGCTTGTGTCCAACAGTAGCATCAACAAGCCAGTCAATCCGAGGCAAAGGTTATGAATCTTTGGGATAGGCCTTATTCAAGTCGGTAAAATATGCATATATGCACCATTTCCCATTAGATTTCTTCACAAGTACCACATTCGTAACCCAGTCTTGATACTTCACTTCTTTAATAAACCCTGCCTTTAACAACTTCTCCACCTCATCCCTAATTGCTCTCTGTCTATCTAGAGCAAATGATCGCTTCTTTTGTTTAATTGGCTTTCGAGCTGGATCCACTTTCAAAGAATGCTGAATGACATCTTGGTCAATACATTCCATATCACTTGGCAACCATGCAAAGACATCTAAATTTGCTTTCAAAAAACCCACCATCTGCTCTTTCTCTTTGATAAGGCTTTCCGGATTCTAAGCGTTTTCCATCAGTCAGTTGTACTTCCTCTATCTTATCTATTGCAACAAAGTGATCTCTGTCATCATTCTGTTCTTTTCTGTGTGGCTCTCCTCTACTCGCTCAGGAGGTTTTGCCATATCTACTGCTTCAATAGACTTTTCCATTTCGACATTCATTATCTGCCTTCCCCTTACACTTTCAACATAACATCTTCTGGACAAGAGCTTGTCTCCTCGTACGATTCTGACTTCTCGGCTGGTTTGGAATTTTATGGCTTAGTGTCGAGTAGATATCACCGCCTCAATGTTATTCAACAGAGATCTTCCATAAATTGCATTATACGCCATGGGCATTCGAACTACCACGAAAGGAGTCATGACCGCTACAGCTGCTGGTTGCGTGCCTACAACCACCATCAAATCTATAATTCCTTCCAGTTCCACTACTCCTCTACTAAATCTATGAAAAGGCGTGTGTAAAGGTTTCAGTAGTATCGTCAAGATCCTTAAAGCCTCAAATGCGTCCCAACTTAACACATGAGCTACACTTCCAGTATACACCAATACTTACTTCACATCTGTAACACTTTTGAATAATTCTAACATTTCTGTATTACTCGAGAAACAACCTTTTTAAATATTGTAATACATAAAAATTCTTTGATAATAAATAATGAACTAGTTGAGTCAAAACATATTTTTTCGAAGAATAATTTAAGGCACATCGAATTTATTTCCATAAAAGTCCTAGAGTATATTTGTAAGGTAATTTAATAAGGACGTATTTCTTCAACCATGAATAAATTTTGTTTCTTAATACAGGCAGGGAATATATAGGACCGTCTTCATAAAATACTTTACCTTTATAAAGTAGTGTTAAGTCTATTAAGATAAGAACATTTATAAACTTTAAAGTGCCTCTGGTAGTAGACCTTTAATGGCCACGGTCAGGATTCCCGTACCCAGTCCTCTGCCCACCTTGAAGTTGTCACCAGTTTTCACTACTTGAATTGACACACCTACAATGCAAAACTATACAAGTTAACGCTCAATAAGTAACAACATATCTATATGTGTACATGATGCTTAAATACAACAATGATTATACATATTACCAAACAAACAGGGCCCATATATCTCTATATAGTATACTGCATGAGCTCATCATCAATAAGGCCAATTGTCTCCGCGCACATGCCTTGTTTCCAAGGACTTACCATGCCTTGACCGTCGCCAAGAACTTACCAATATCTATAAGAATGTCCTGGCCAAATCACATCAACTGTCAGGTCTCAACACCGTGTCAGGTATATGTACATGATCAGTGAGCTGCCGAACTTCCAACACTGTGTCCAGTGTATATACCTAGTCAATTGGTTGTTGAGCCGCCAACATCCATAGGGGTATGCTGCCCCAAATGAAATGTATATACCCAGATGACCAATCAAAATGCGGTATAACTATATAGGGATCACACCATTATCAATAACGACTCATGCAAATCATCTTTATACCACATGTATGGATATTCTCTTCTCTATTGTCATTCTCAATGAGTGCATATGGCATGCATCACAATATGCTCATTACATATCTTAGTGGTACCAAATATATCATGTCCAAACGCTTTCACATGTACCACAACCAAGATTGCTAATTCATGGTCATGCAGTATCATATAATTATCATGTATATCATTTATTTCAATCATAAGGCATGAGGAATATTCATATCTCACATTGTCACATAGAAGCACATAATACTACTGTTTTGCATTATGGTTGAACCGTGACTCACCTCCTTCCTTCGCTATATGGCAATAGTTTGGAACTTTCTTCTTTCTCACTTGCATAAATCCTCAACTTTACTTCTCATTTGTCACATTCACACTATAATTTGTAATTTCATGTTATATTATGTTAATCATTACCACAATATAGGTCTTAGGCAATTTAAGCATCAAAATAACCTAAGCACCGTGAAATCATTGGTCCGGTTGCTAGAGTATAAATAAATGAAATTTTAGTCACATTTACAAATGTATCTTATTCCATATCATATTGAATCTCATCGAATAAGTATTCCAACTCCTTTTACAGATCTCAATTCTGAGCTCCATAGAGAAAGTTATGCATGTTTTCGTCATAGCACGAGTGCATATGTGGGAATCCGGGCAGCCGCCTTTGAACAGCCAGCCAGCTGGCTTTAGGTGCCCGGCCAGTTAGAGAGAGAGAGACGGACAGCCACATGGGACATCTGGCCAGCTGGGATGGGAGTTCGACTAGCCGACAAGGGACCTTTGCTCAGCCAGCTTGGTGTAAAGACGAGAAAAACTGGAGAGAGCTGTGTTTTACAAATTTTTTTCCTTTTTCCTTCTCAACCATGGCCCTCATATATAGAAAATCTTAGGGACTTCTCTTGCAATTATTTAATTGTTGTTTAGTCCTTTAAGTTTATTATTTATATTTTCTTGATCTCTTAATTTACAAAAATACGAATAACTAGTATTGAAAAATTCGGCAATCTCATACGAAAGATTTTAATCTCATATAAACTTTTTAACTTCTCAATAGAAGATTAGAAACGACTCCAAATATAATTACAATTCCATACAAATTTCTATACATCCCGTAAAATCATAAATCATATATAAATTAATATTTCAAAATTTGGGGCGTCACAACATCAAAGTTTGCAATATCCGCAGTGATCACTGTGGCATCATTATGTGGCAGTGAGATGCCGACAAATTAGAATCATCAAAAATGATCACCTGAGAAAATCTATTTTGAACAGTATAAATACTATTCACATGTAGCACCCGTGAGTAGGCTTTTTGTCTATTCATGGAGTTGCCCTCTCCCGCAGGTCCTCCAGTGATGACATTAATTACCCTCGATCGCGGTTACTCTACTCCTGTTTCATTTCCCACCGCTACCTTTAAGTATCCTGCACTTACCAACGTGGGATCTTCTTTTACAGCTAATAGCATTCCTCAGTAGTGTGACCATGGTCTTGATGGAACTCACAAACTTTAGACCGATCACGCTTCAAGACGCTAGATACTATTTTATTAGGCCAGCGAATGATTCCTTCAGCCAAGACTCTCATTTCACTTATTCTCCATACATCATTAACGGGTCGCTGTGTCATCTTACTATTGTCCATTGATGGTCGTCGCTCAGACCTTCTATCTCCACAGTATGTGCTTATGGGAGATGATATACGTAGGGATTATGATACCTTCTACGACCAGAGCATTCTGCATCTAGTCCATATTTTCGTCCACTTCTATTTTGCTGGAAAGACTCTCGCCTTGGCTTTGTCTTAATTTCAGCCTCCACTTTCCATTTTCCTCTGTGTCACTGTTCTGTACCAAACCGTGCATAAGCATTCAATACCTCTTCCTAATCAATATGAGACTCCACTCTTTGTAGCAATTCAACCATCGACTCTGGTGGTTTTTTGGAAATATTAGCATGGAATCCCTAATTCCTCAATCCTGTGAGCAATGCAGACACTATGTTTCTCATTTGTAAATCACGTATTCCCAATGTCGCGCGATTAAACCGAGCGACATATGCCCTCAAGGATTCGCCAGGCTCTTAAACAACTTGTATTAATGCCAGCATAGTCTTTTTCTTTCTAGAACTACTCGAGAAGCATATGATAAATTTGTTTGCCAATTTAGCAAGCGTCCTTACTGACTTTGGAGGCAAACTATCAAACCACTCCTGAGCATTTCGCTTCAAAGTCATCGGAAATGCTCTACAAAGAATAACGTCGGCCACCTATGCAAACTAATCTCGTCATAAAAGATACACAGGTAATCAATTGGATCACTGGTTCCATCCATCATACTTCCCAACAGGCTTGCGGAATTTTGGTGGTAAAGACTCCTGGCGAACCGTATCAGTGAAGGGATCCTTCCTCATGACCACAGGACGAGAATGATCTTTTTTCGTCGCCGTGACTTGCTCCACCTTTTGTGCTACCAACTCATTAAGAAGTTGCGTAGTGTCTACCATTTTCTCTGACATTTATGGTGCATCTAGATATACTGGAGCCGTTCTTGGCTCCTCTGGACGTTGCGAAGCAGTTGGTGCAGAGGCGGTCATATTTCGTGCCAACAGTTGCTGCATCACTGAATCCAATTGCTCATGTATGATTTTCAACTTCTATTGAAGATCCTTAGTTGATTGACTGGAGTTGAAACCGATTCCATTTGTGAGGTCAAAACTTCCGGTGAATTATGTCCATCTTTCGCAGTTTTCCCGGTAGCTTCCTTCATTTTCCGTCGTGACGTTCT
The DNA here is from genome assembly GCA_963692815.1 of Nyctanthes arbor-tristis. NCBI lineage: Eukaryota > Viridiplantae > Streptophyta > Magnoliopsida > Lamiales > Oleaceae > Nyctanthes > Nyctanthes arbor-tristis. The sequence continues at coordinate 10,766 of CAVNYN010290627.1, read as the reverse complement.
TGCGTTCAACTTTGGACGCATTTTTGATGGTTAAACTCAACCAGTTTTTGCAAGTTTTTTGTGAGTTACATTCATGTAGACAACGCCAAATGATCTAAATTTTGGAGTATATAGATTTTCAAGAGAGAAAAATGTGGAAAATGTAGAGATATGATATTAATCTGAATCTTTCTGTTACAAACATCCCCTATATATAGGGAAAAAGGGGAAATCAATTACAGTGAGTTTTATTTACAATCATATACACTAGATCTCACGCTAGACTTCAATAAGCGAAGCGGTACAAATCAGGCGACCTCTCTACACCACTAGCTTTTGAGTGATTCCAATGGTCATGATAAGTGGAGCGAGCGACTCCTGATAAGCATAGCGAGTGACTTCTCCCCATCCCAAACCTCTGAGTGACTCCAATGGTCGTTCCAATAGCTAATCATCAGCATAAGTCCTTTTACTCTCGTCAAAGGATTCTAGTATTTTGAAGAGAGTGGATAATAAGTAGAGTGACTCTTGATAAGCATAGCGAGCAACTTCTTCCCATCCCAAACTTCTAAGCGACGCCAATGGTCATTCAAGTCGCTAATCATCATCAAAATTCATTAAGCAAAAAAAAAAATTCTTAAATTCTTTACATGTAGTGGCAAGAGATCGAGAGGGCTGACTCTGTTTTGATTTTGGTTTTGATTTGTAAAGAAAACTTCTTTTCCAAAATCTCTTGATGTTGCGTGTATAGATACACGTCATGCATTTTTCTTTTTTTTTCTTTGTTTTTTTTTTAATTTGATACAATTGGGGATCTTTGGAGATGGGAGCATAAACTTGAACCTAGACCTTGTCTTGATAAGAGTGACTCTTTACCACTCATGTGTAAGCACTTTACTAATGTGTTTTTAAAATACATGTAACTTACATAAAATTAAGGGTGACTTACACCTAACATCCCCAACCTTGCAAGTTTTTATCGATTATATCCTCAACCTTTAATTTTCTTTCTGCGCGTCCTCAACCTTTCAAAAGTGGTACATCTAAGGTTCCTGGAACTGAAATCATCAATTTTTCCGTTAAGTTTAGGGGTATTATGGTAAAATATAAAAAAATATTTTAATGCTTAAAAAGAAGGGTTGGGGAGGAAGACACCACCTTTTGGTTGTGGCAGTCTTTGGGGAGAGTCTCTCTACTGTACTACCAGAAATGGCGGCACTTTTGGTCACCATTTCCGATAGCCTTTGGGAGGAGGGGGAGACTCCCCATCTTTTGGTTGCCAGATGGGGGAGTCTCCCCCTCCCAAAAGGCTGCCATTTCCGGCAACCTTGGGAGGGGGGAGACTCCTTCTTTTGGCTGCCAGAAAATTTCTCCCTTTTGGTTGCTGTTTCTAGCAGCTAAAAAGGGGAAGTCTCCCCCTCCCCAAAGGTTGCAGGAAATGGCTATACTTTTAGTTGCCATTTCTGGCCGCACAGGTAGGGGGAGACTCCCCCTTTTGATTACCAGATAAAAAAGGATGTCCTGAAAATATTTAATGTTTTGTATTTTAACATAATACCCCCAAACTTAATGGAAAAATAGATAGTTTCTGTCCCAAGGACCTTAAGTGTAATGCTTTTGAAAGATTAAGGATGCCCGGAAGGAAAAATTAAAGATTGAGGATGTAATCGATAAAAACCTGAAAAGTTGAGGACGTCAGGTGTAAATTAACCACACATGTGTGTATGGCGTATATCTATACATAGGTGGAATCGGTCCGAATCTAATGTCCTCAAGCCCTGTCTAGCTTGTTGTCTGTCCAATAAAATCGTTACACGTGTTTAAAAGTCAACATTTTCTTAGTTAATCAAATATTAATTAATTTATTAATTAATTAATCAAATATTAATTTATTTAATATTTTCTTACTAATCTCTAACTTCAATGAAATCATAATAGTTCCCTCCATTGATGTACTACTACATTAGTATGAAATCTAATAAGGTTCAAATATTTCGTATTGATTCTATAAAAAAGGAACAGAAGGCCTTAAGAAAATATTGAATTCATTAATATTTGATTAGTTAATTAATTAAGTAATTAATTAATATTTGATTAACTAAGAAAATGCCGACTTTTAAACACATGTAACGATTTTATTAAACAGATAGTAAGCGAGATGGGATTTGAGGACATCAGATCCAGACCGAGGTGGAATGATAAGGAATTACCGAGATACAAAAATCGAAGGGAATTCGGGTGAAATGCCCTTCAGTAATATACAAATGGTTTAATTGACTTTTGACCAAAAATTTCCCTTCAAAAGTTAAGTGAAAAAAAGAAATTGTGTAATTACAAATATATCCCCACCCACAAGAGCCTATGCATTCACCCAGCGGACTACGGCAATCAGTTTCACCCCCCTCCAAAAACATCCCAATTCAAAGATTTACTCTTCATAGTAAATCCCTAATCAGAAATTCATATCAAACGGCTAATCCTTCTTGCCATGCGCCAACTTAGGGTGCGCGTTAATTGGTGTCCTTCGATTTTCTGGCAAAACCTGACGGTGGCTGGTGACTTTAGGTGTTAGTTTTAGGTTGTTTTCTTTAGCTTTGTTGAGTTTCTCTTGTGTCCGATATCAGCTGCATCGTTTTTCTTCTTTTTTTTAAAGGCTTTTCTCAAAAAGAGGATCACCGGGACAGAACTGATTTAGGCTCAGAAAGTGCCTTTCACTTCAGAGCAGCATATGTAATTTGCTTTTTTTTTTTTTGCAAATTCAAGTTTCTAGTTGATTTGAGTAAACCCTAAATGCTAGGTTTATTGTTCACATATGACTGGAAACTCTTGTGAAACATAATTCAGTATAGATAAAAACTGGAAAAGAAATTAATAAACATAAATAACAACGGTAATAATTGCGAGGATGCAGAAATTCCCTATTTCTAATGTCTGAAAATACCTTAGAATAGCTAGAAATGTCAAGATTCTTGCAAAGAGCTCATAGTTGTTCTTGCCCTATTTCAATTTATTTAGCATAGGGCACTGTCAACACATACAACTATTTTCTTATTAACACTATACTGTGTCTTGCAAAAAAGTGTCATGGAAGAGGTCTCTTATTATTGTTAAAATTACTGCCTGTTTTGAGGGTTGTAGCTATTGTTAGAATCTGTATCGCCTTTTACATGAAGAATTTTTTGATAAATCATCCGGAAAAAGTTATAAGTCTGTATCTAACAGGTAGTGTATTTCTTTTCTTTTCTTTCTTTTGTTTCCCCCTTTCTTTTTTCCTTTTCTTTTGTACAACTACACTCTATGGGCTTGTATAGCTACTCTGATGGCTTTGTTTTGCCTTGCCTGCATAAATGGCATAGAGAAGCATGAGCATAATATTGCCCTTACCCTTATTTATTTTCTAAGTAACATGGCTCACATTCAGCTATTACATTCAGCTAATTAAAAGCTTTCAGTATGTAATTCAATGCTAAAATGATAACATGGCTGCAATTAGAGTTGAAATAATTACATAGTCTATAACATGGTACGTGAAGGCCAGAACACTGGTTGGTGGTGGCAGCTGTTGTAGAAGAACTTAAAACTAATTTTGGAGACATTTTTGAACCATACTGATATATAAAAATAGTAGACCACATCGAATCAAGGGGTTTGTGGATATGAGTTGTATTATTTATTTTAATTCTTTTGACCAACCTCAATTCACACTACTGCTGAAATTCAATCCGTTGGGTGTTTTGGACAGCTATTCTGTCTGTTATACATTCCCAAGTTCAAAGTCGAATAAACTAGCGGTCCAACTGGAGCTCTTCTGTGGTATTTACAAATGTGATAATTTTTTCCTCAGTGACAAATGCTTTTTACTTCGTGGGAAGTCTTATTTTCCTCTATTTTTGGCTTATCAGTTATTGATCGAGTCATAGCCTGATTGTTTAGATTCATTTTTAATTGCTTGGTAGAATGTGAGTACTTGATTAGTGCAGATGTTGTTGGGCTTAATTCTTTCTGGCAAATGGCTGATTCGCTGGGAATTTTTATTGTTTTGTTTTTGAATATTAGTACGTCGTCAGGTTTAAAAGTAAGGATTGCTTACTAAGGGTAAGGACATGAAAATAATAGGCGTCGGATTGTTGGAAATTGGAGCTAAAGTGAGAAAATTTGTGATATGTACAATCAGATGGAGTTTTAGATCAGCTTTATATCTATATATATAGTAAAAAGATTATAACTTGCATGTCACGTTTAAATATTTTATATATTGACTGGAGTGAAACATCCATGGAGATGCAGTTTAAGTAAGGTTAATTTTAAAGTTATGCAGGAGCAAAGTAAAATAGAATTCTAGAAATTCAATATAAGCATTTTTTTGTTGTTCATGATTTATTCGATGTTCATTTTTTCCAACCCGTTCGTAGGGCATTCTTGATTTCATTTGAACGTGTATGGTGGCTATAGATCATGGATAATCAAAGCTAGAAATGCCATTGTGAGATATACATTTTTATCTTAATAAACCTTAAAACACAATCCTTTAATGCACTATATGTTAAGTTTATAAAGTAGATGCAACATATTTTATCACTGATATACTTTGCAATGGCCTTTTTGCAGGTTTGAAATGAAGTACGCATACGAGATAGGCGACAACATTTCAGGGACCGTGGGAAGTAGATGTATAATGAGTACTATGAGAGGTAGTGTATGATAGTCTAGACTCGGATCATCAAGATTTGTTTCAGAAGTCTTGCTTACGACAGCTTCTGTACACTGATGAGATCAAGCTTGCGGCGCAGATCATACACCAGCTTGTACGTAGGACAGTAAAGACATCAAAGGAGAATCAAGTATGGTTTAGATTTGGAGACAAAATGGCAAGGTTTGGTCTCCAAGAGTTCACTCTGGTAATTGGATTTAAGGCTAGCGACATAGAGGATATGGATGGGCCACCAGCGGAACAGTCAAAACTTCTAAAAACATTCCAGGGAAAACAAAAGATAACTCAGGATGATTTGCTAAGTGCATATAGGAAGTGCAAGAGCGAAGATGAGAGGTTTAAACTAGGGCTCTTAACAATCTTGGTGTTCATGCTGCTGGCCAGAGAACCTGACACTGGACTTGAGAAAGAGATGTTCAATTTGGTAGAGGATCTGGATAAATTCAACAGCTATCTATGGGGAAAGAAATGTTATGAATATACCATAAAGATATTCAAGCGTGACTCAATAAATGTTTGCACCAAGACTAATAAAGCCAAGTATACTCTTTACGGATTTCCAATGGCAATCATGGTAATAATTTAATGTTCAGCCATATATTGTGTATTTTTCCTTTGTTACAATTTCAAAATAGTTAATAATGGTTTAATTGGCAGATTTGGGCTTTTGAGGCCATTTCTAAGTTAGGAAGGGAGTACGCTGAAGTTAGTCAATATCCCAAGCACCCAAGAATGATTGGGTGGAAGAAGACGAGACAACATAGGAGTGGAGAGGTTGACAAGTTTCTAAGGCATTTGCCGGTAGTGACTTTAATAGAAAACTGCTACAGATATTGTTATTTTACTTTATTGAGATTTTCGGCCATTGACCTCTGTTGTATAACTGTAGCTTTCAGTGGTGCGCACATTAACACCTACGAATGAGGAAGTTGAAGGGTCCTATTGGAATGCCAATTTAAGCCCTAAAGACAAACAAGAAGACGTGTTGGACTCTGTGTTGCCAAAGAATACAAAGAATGAACACATGGATAAGGAAGAGGCTTCAGCTTCAATTTCTAAGGATCAGTTGACTCCATCAAAACCACAAGTACGCTCTGAAGAACGGATTGCACGCATAGTACTAAGTGTGGTACAAAAAGAACTATGAGCATTCCTCGAAGAGATTGAGGGAAAGCTGGACTGATGTTAGATTTGGTTAAAAGATCTGTACAACAAGACATGTATCGTTCTTTACAGTTGTAAACGACTTGGCAAATGTATGCACTCAAAGGAGCATATTGAGTCTTCAGTCGTGACAGATATAGTAAAATGAGACAGGTCTCGTTTCATATAGTTCTAAACAACTTAGCAAATATAAGTGCCTAAACAGGTACAACGTCTATTCAGTCGTCACACATACAACATAATGAGACATGTATCGTGCCATGTAGTACCTCAATAACTGGCAAGGTTTAAAGTATAAAAAGAAGCAAAAAGACTGTTCAATCGTGATACTCACAATATGACGAGATACGGATCGTGCCATGTAATACCTCAATAATTGGCAAGCAGTAGCATACAAAGGAGCAAAACAACTGTTCAGTCGTGACACAGGTAAGACAAAGAGAATTGTATCATGCCATGTAATTACAGCAACCATCAGCACTCAAAGGAGTAGAACGAGAGCAAAACGAACAGGTATTGTGCGATATAGTGGTAAACGACTTGGCAAACATAAGCGCGCAAAAGAGCACAACGACTGTTCAGTCGTGACACTCACAATCTAACGAGATACGGATCGTGCCATGTAATACCTCAATAATTGGCAAGGAATAACATAAAAATGAGCAAAATGACTGTTCAGTCGTGGCACAGGTAAGATAACGAGAATTGTATCGTGCTATGCAATTATAACAACCATCAGTAGTCAAAAGGGAAGAATGAATCTTCAGTTGTGACGGCATACAGCAAAACGAGACAGGTATCGTGCGATACAGTGGTAAACGACTTGGCAAATATAAGCGCACAAAAGAGCACAACGACTGTTCAGTCGTAACACTCCAATTATTGAGATACTGATCGTGCCATGTAATACCTCAATAATTGGCAAAGAATAGCATAAATAAGGAGCAAAACGACTGTTCAGTCGTGGCACAGGTAAGATAACGAGAATTTTATCGTGCTATGCAATTACAGCAACCATTAGCAGTCAAAGGAGTAGAACGAGTCTTCAGTCGTGACGGCATATAGCAAAATGAGACAGGTCTTGAGCGATACAGTGGTAAACGACATGGCAAACATAAGCGCACAAAAGAGTACGACGACTGTTCAGTCGTGACACTCACAATATAATGAGATACGGATCGTGCCATGTAATACCTCAATAATTGGCAAGGAATAGCATAAAAAGAAGCAAAACAACTGTTCAGTCGTGGCACAAGTAAGATAACGAGAATTGTACCGTGCAATGCAATTACAGCAACCATCAACCGTCAAAAGGGCATAATGACTCTTCGGTTGTGATGTCATATAGCAAAACGAGACAGGTATCCTTCGATGCAGTTGTTAACATCAAAGGAGCACAACGACTATTCAGTCGTGATATATACAACATAACGAGATAGTTATCGTGCCAGTAGTACTTCAATAATTAGTAAGGAATAGCATAAAAAGGAACAAAACAACTGTTCAGTCGGGACACATGCAAAATTACGACTGTGCACTCATATTATTTTCTACACTTTATAAATGATCCAATGAATTGCCAAACACAAAAATATGCTTCCAAACACCCATTAAGGTGTTGATTACAGTGAATGTTAGTTCCCAATATATTCACATCACGTCAAGAAATTTATTTAACTATTGGGTATTTACCATGGCATGGACAATTCAATCAAAAGGGTATATCAACTTTGAAACTGACATTTACTGCACTCCTTCTACTTGAGGCGGTGTAGGATTTTTGCACGGAGCACGATTGTGTCCAAATCTCTTGCATCTACTGCACTTTCGAGATGTTCGCACTTCTGAGGCAAATTTTTTTCCTCTGTTTACATGGGCGGCCATTAGGCCGTCGTGTCAACGGTGGCAAGACCACTCTTGACTTAACATCATCTGAAATTTTCAAATGACACTCATCAGGTAAGGGGTAAATAAATTCAGAATACTGTTCTTTCCAGAAAGAACTAGTATAAAACCGAGAACAAAAACTATATGCATTACTCCCTAGATAGTTTATGCCTGCTATTGCATGTGTACACGGAAATTTGTCCAGCTCAAACTGCCTACACGTACATGTCCAGTCTTCAAAGTTAACAACGTGATTTCCCGACCTCCTTGCAACTTGCACTAGAAAAGGAAACACTTGCATAACCTCTAACCCACAAGACCCATTAAACTTAGTTCACATCATCTTCTCCATGTATGGGCTTAGGTAGCTGCTGCATCTTTCCGCTTCAACATGTCTATTATAGAACCATGTTTGTAATTTCTGTCTAATATGCTCAATCAAACTAAGTATTGGAAAATCTCTCGCATTCTTGAGTATAGAGTTTAAAGATTCTACATTATTTTTGGTCATGATATTGTAGCGTTGCCTTGAAATGTGATCTAGCCCAATGATGAAAGCCCGCCTTTTCTAAGTAGCCATAGATGCCTTCTCCTTTACCACACAACGCTGCCACGTTGGTTTCAAACTTAGCCATAGTATACACCTGTGCTGTTACCCAAAAGCTCTGTGCCACATCTGCAAATGGATAATTGCTCTTCAGATTTTTTTATAGGTGATATATGCAATACCCATGATGAGCAAGCTGATAAACACTTGAAAAAGCATTTGGAATGCTTTTACCTCAATCAGAGACAATTACTATATCATCTGTGTCATTTGTTATTCCATATAACTTCTGAGAAAACCAAGCCTAAGAATCGAGATTCTCTGAATCTACTATAGCCCATGCAAGTGGATAAATTTGAATATTTGCATCCTGGCATGTTGTAATAAGTAAAGTTCCTAGATATCTCGCTGTTAAGAATGTTCTATCCACCGAAACAACTCTTCTTGTAGAGGAGCGGAATCCCCTGATACTTGCTCCTAAAGCGATGAAAAAAATACTTGAGATAGCCATCGCTTTCTGTTTCTATTGAGGTCACTGTTCCTGGATTTTTTTCTTCCAACATGTGGCAATAAGAAGGGAGCTTTGCATAACTTTCTTTTAGATTACCTCTGATCAAGCTGTGGCCATAATCTTTAGCCATAAATGCCTTGGCATAGCTTATGTTTATCCCAAGATCTCAACAAACATCCCCCTATAATGTCCTTTGCTATGTAATTCCTACCAGCATCTTCATACTTTGGGGCTATATGTCTTCCGATGAACATGTATGTTGCATGCCTATGATCTCTTTTGCCTACACTCATACAGTAGGTATGCTGGCCAACATATTTTCGAACTTCAAACATTTGAGCATCATTGATCCTCACTGCTCGCAATCGCCAACTACATGTTTCCCTAGTACACACCACTGAATACAGACTTTTACTTGACTTCTTCACCTTGTACTTGAAATTGTGCTTCATAGCTAGCCATTGGTGTTTTGTTACCAGATTGTTTTAGGTGGGGAACAACTGTTTGCATTTTACATCTTTATCTCCTGGAATCCTTACTGAAGTGGGACATGATGGTGAGGCATTTTCATGTACTGAAGTTCCAATATTGGCATCTTGTGCAGAGAAAGTACCTTGGTTCTCATTTGTTGGACCTTTTCCTTGTGACTCTTGAAGATAATGGCTTTCTTGAATTATGTTCAACGTGTCCCAGTCTACCCCATTGCCATCTGCAATTTCATTCACACAATCACCAGTGCACTGAATATATTCTTATTCAGTTCTGTATGGTTCTGCCTCTACAGTGCAATGCATTTCTACCACATTTTCGGTTTCTACATCGTGTTCATCATTGTACGACATGTCCACGGTAGTTTTTTCTAGGTCTACTAAATTCACAGGTTCGCCTTCTTTCTCAGTCGATTTGTTCAAACGAGTAATGCACAAAGGATGTTCTCTACAAGTGGCTAAATACCATACCTGCACTTTTTGATCAGAGTCAATCTTAACAGGAGGCACTGGCAACTTACTCATCTTGGGGTTAAGAGCCATGATCTTTATTTCATACATTTTCGAATCCACATTAACAAGCTCCCCTATCATTCTGTGCAGCTCCACATATGAAATGCTAGATGGAACAAAAATAACATGGACATTCTCTATGCCATTTTCTTCATATTTCCACACCCATCTAGCTTTAGCATTCTTCTCAAACTCAACAAAGTGACAGACTTGCACCCACAGCATTCTCCCAGTATCCATCATTGTAAGAAAAAAATGTCAATTAAAAATTAATGCTTACTCATTTACTATATACAGGAAACATGTGAAATTTTAACTAAAAGTTGGGGAAAAAAGAAAGATAGCCATTGCAGTATCGTTATGCATAATACACCAGATTGAACAGTCGTCATGGTTAATATATTATCTTTGCAGTTTTAAATAGCTAGTCAAAATGGAAACTATAGAAATCAAAATAGATTGTAGTGCCGTTATGCATACCATGTCAAAATGGAAACCATGTCAAAAAATACTAAATGTAGTGTCGTTATGCATAGCATTTCACGATTGTAGATTCGTTACAGTAAATACATAATGGTTGGAGTTTGTATATCTGACGGAAACTAAAACCACAACGGTCTTAATTAAAAGTTGTAAAAAAGAGAGATAACGCTGCAGTACCGTTATGCTTGCTACATCACGACTGAACTGTTGTTATGTTTAACATGACACGCCCCACCTCTAGTATCTGTATTATACTAAAAATGTGGCGTGCGCCGACGATAAATTCTAACTAGAAGTTAGAATTCACCGCCTAGGCTCGTTTTCTTGTTAAATTTCCTAAAAATTTTGGCAGCATCTCCCCTATTTTACGGATATACCTCCCTGCATGACAAAAACTGCACCAACCCATACTGCAACACAATTCAAACCCCAACCAATCCGCCACCACACATCAAGTCAATATGTATCATAACATAACAAATT